>CM036754.1:78302900-78312900 GCA_020796225.1 Arion vulgaris | reverse complement strand
TTTCATTACCATTATTATTCTTTTCAAACTATCCTCTTTAATCTGATCTGTTTTTATCGTTTCTCTGTTTGGTTACTCGTCTTTACTTCTTATAATGTCACTATAATTGTTGTTTCTCTGTTTGGTTACTCGTCTTTACTTCTTATAATGTCACTATAATTGTCGTTTCTCTGTTTGGTTACTCGTCTTTACTTCTTATAATGTCACTATAATTGTTGTTTTCATTGTTGTTGTTTCTGTTTTACAGATTTCTTATATTCTCTAAACATTGTTGATATACAATCATGTCTTCTTAATTTGTTTCGTTATTTATTTTCTCGTTTAATGAACATCAAATGGCAGGATATGATCCCAGACACCGAGGTCCTAAAAAGAGCTGCTCTCCCCAGCAATCATGACAATCTTGATGTAGTTCCAGACATAATGGGCAGGACATGTGGCTCGAATGCCGGATTGCAGAATACCCAAAAAAACACTCTTGTATGGTTATCTGCTTAGCGGTAAACGCTCACAGGATGGACAGAACAAGCGATTCAAAGACACACTCAAGAACTCGATGACATCCTTTGGCATAGATGTCGACAACTGGGAGAATGTTATTCAAGACAGATCAGCCTGACGCACACTTCTTCGACCCGGTTCTACGACATGCGAGGCAGGTTGAAATGTCACGGATGGAACAAAAACGTCCAGATAGAAAGGCAGTAAAACTCCCAGCAAGTGCAAGTATACCTTGCTCACACAGTACAAGAACATTTCTAGCTCACATCAGGTTCACTAGTCATCTATACACACACACAGATAAACATAACGCAATAACATTTCTTTGGATAACAATTGCGTGGTCATCATTACCGCTGATGGACGAGCATCATTGTTTTCGTACCAAATTTGATGTACAAGACAATATGCCATCTACTAAATTTGATGTACAAGACAATATGCCATCTACTAAATTTGATGTACAAGACAATATGCCATCTACTAAATTTGATGTACAAGACAATATGCCATCTACTAAATTTGATGTACAAGACAATATGCCATCTACTAAATTTGATGTACAAGACTATATGCCATCTACTAAATTTGATGTACAAGACAATATGCCATCTACTAAATTTAATGTACAAGACAATATGACACTAAGTTTGTTGTACACGGCAATATGCCAAATACCAAATGTGATATAAGCGACTATATGCCACCTACCAAACTTGACGTCGTACAAGACAGTTAAGTAGGTATTGCCGGATTGCATCTCTGAACGTCATCCTGTGAAACAACTTGTCAAAATATGAACTACAAGAACAAATGAATTGCTTTTATGCAGATTTTCTACAATAGTGCAGAGAATATTCTTGCCCCAAGAGCGGTTTGTGTATCGTAGATAGTCGCAAGACAATTGCTATATTGCTGTTTTTCAAATATTTGTTGCGATTTGAATAAAATTGAAATAGACGAAAGTTGCAGTCGTATCGAAACTGAACCACTTAGTGGTAGAGTGCATTTGTTGTGTATCAATGGACTAGGGTTTAATTCTGAGTAAATTAGATTTAAATGAATCCTGACCTAAGCTACTGTGTAAGTGCTTTATCGTTGATAGTTAAGCTGGCGTCTAGCTAACAGAAATGAGTCGTGCACTAACAGAGCACTCGATACATTGTCATCAATTAAGTGAGGATTTTAATAGCTAACGTATTGACTTCATTGCACCGGGTTTTACCCCATACGGCTCGGTCTCTCTCTCCATAGAAATAGCACGCCCACTGCCGAAAGTATTGCCCATAGCACGAACTCCGTAGCTCCGGCAACAATCCCAGGAATCTATGGAAAAATGCACTAATGAACAGAAAGGCGTGGTCCAGATTCGAACCCACAACCTCCGACTCGCAAGGCAAGGGCGTAACCACTTCGCCACAGAGACGCCCGGTTATAAATTAAGTCACTATAACCAGATCTTTAAGACTAAATTATCATTTAATCAGTGTTCATGATTTTTCCTTGCTTTCTGTAGCTCGTTGATTCGAATCCAGACCACGGCTTTTGATTCACAAGCTCTGCACTTGTGATGCCTTAGCCCAAAGAATAATACTACTGAAACCTACAAAGCATGTCGTAAGAGGCGTCTGATGTAGGACCTAGTGAAGCTACCCTAGTAAATAAAAAGCCATGCAGTAATCGGATGTGCTGGCTTACTTTTAGGCGCATAACTGGCACAACGTACAATCGCTCTTAGGCGCAGATCACATACAAATCACACAGAGTCGTTAATAAGTGGTCGATATGGAGCGCTCGAAGAAGGAGAAGATTCACAAGTGCATAGTTTCGCATACATTTCCTAGAATTGTTAAAGAAGCTACATAAACTCGCTTTGTGCAATACTCTCGGCGGATGGTGAGTCCTTTCTACATAGAGTAACCGAGCCATACAGAGAAAACATAGTACAATAAAGTCAGGAGAGAGACTGAGCCATACAGAGAAACTTGTTACAATAAAGTCAGGAGAGGGACTGAGCCATACAGAGAAACTTGTTACAATAAAGTCAGGAGAGGGACTGATTCATACAGAGAAACTTGTTACAATAAAGTCAGGAGAGAGACTGATTCATACAGAGAAAACATAGTACAATAAAGTCAGGAGAGAGACTGAGCCATACAGAGAAAACTTGTTACAATAAAGTCAGGAGAGAGACTGAGCCATACAGAGAAAACTTGTTACAATAAAGTCAGGAGAGAGACTGAGCCATACAGAGAAAACTTGTTACAATAAAGTCAGGAGAGAGACTGATTCATACAGAGAAAACATAGTACAATAAAGTCAGGAGAGAGACTGAGCCATACAGAGAAAACTTAGTACAATAAAGTCAATCTTTTGCCTGCAGACTTTTAAAAATAAACTAACTTTTAATGAACTGTCCTAAGAAAAAAGACATACATTTCGGAAATAAATAGAAATTGATTGACAATATAAAAACATAGACAGAATCTGCGTTTAAACTGGAAATAGAAGAGAATAAGAAATAGACAGATATGGCAGACACTTACATTAAGATAATCGTTATCGTTTCTAACATGAGATCAGTGTTGGGAGATAAATGAGAGATAATTAACCTTGTTAAAATCAGCTAGAAATCTTGACATTGTCTTTTTTTATGATAGCATCATTCAATAGCTTGTCCTGAGCACAACTTTGACATCTTAGCATTCCTTCGAAATTTCTCTCACTCATAGTCCATATGTTCCGCCTCTGCTGCCATTATGTTCAAATAATCAGTTAAAATGACAACTATGACATATTCTTTACAGAACGTAGCCATCAACCACAGAGTAAACGAGTCGTTGATTCTATAGGCACCATTTATATGTTCAGTAGTTTGCCATTGCTTTCTGAACGGTGAGGTCTATTGTTACTGCTCGTAACAATATTAGGGAACTAATTTGCTTCAAAAATTGCTCGCCACGAGTTTGAACCACGCACGCTTGGTTGTGATCGAGCTTACTACCACTTAAGCTACAGACGCCCTCGTATTTCAAGTATCATCATTTAACAGCTTGTTCTGAGCAGAACCTTAGCAGTCATTCGGAATTGATCTCTCATGGGTCAGACTTCTGCTGCCGATATGCTCAAACGTTTTAGTTAAATCCTGAACACATCTTCTCCACTTTGCCGGAGTTTATCCTTTTGTAATGAGCCCTTTTTAATCTTACCTTTTTGAATCTTCAAATCTTCTTCTTTTTCTGCGTTCTCACTAGATTGGGATTTCGGATTCTCTAATAAAGGCAGCCGTCTGTCTCAGATTATCAGCCACGCCATACAGTTTGTCTTGGACGCTAGTGTAAGTGGGTCACCTATTTCTTCTTAAGTCAGCATACTGTGGGCAGCTTTGTAGGATATAATTCCTATGATTTCTGCTTCTCCGTTTGTGCCGACCTCTTCCCGCAGTAAGTTTTTGCCACCCTCTTGATGGTAGGTCTAACATTCTTACTGCGTGGCTACATCTCCGAGGCACATTGGCGACCGTAGAATCCGTTATCACATTCCTTATTGTGAGGGGACGTTGCACCATGTTATGCGCCTTACGGTCTGGTGCATCCGTTTTCTGCGAGCATTTGTTTCGGGTTAGGATTCCTAACGGACACGTGCATCCGATTTCAGCCAAATCTCCTTAGGCGCCTCTTACGACATACGTGGAAGGTAACAGTGGTTCTATTCTTTACACCCCAAATTTAGGCCCCAGTAACCACTCGGGCGTAATCTTAAAATTATGTCAAGGTTTTCATTCTTATGTGTGATATCAATGAGTCTATTTTTGATTTGAGCCAGTCAGTTCCTTCGTGATAACTCTACTTGTTACTTTCTCTATATCTGCTATACGGAGGATTCTCTGGTAACACTTATATTTGAAATCACTTCTATTCTTTTCCACTGTCTTATAGACAGATGATGCTGGAGATTCATTGCAGCCAACCTTCGATGTGGAGACGGCACCTGATGATGATGATGACTGTCTTATTAAATACTTATGTTTCCCACCAATGCGTAACCACTGGGAATATGCATGGCCCTAGTATTCTGGACTTTGTTTTCCTTTCTGTTTTGTTCCACACAGTTTTTAGTTGTTCAAGTTTTTGTAAGACTGTATTTGTACTTCGGCATGTAACTTTACGTTGTGTAAAAGTTAATGAAAGTTAATGAGTAAAGCGCAGTCACAAAAATAACTACACGTGAAATGCGTTGCCTGCGAAAAGTTACCAACAACACAAGAAAAGACAGTCACCAACATCAGCATAAGAAAGAAAGTTGGCACAAAACCGTGCTTGAATTACATAGATAAACAAAGAATGAAGTGGTTTGGCCACTTAATAAGAATGCATCCAAACTCCACAGTATACAGTCTTCTACAACAGAACATCGGGAAAGAAGACAAGAGGAAGACCACGGAAAAGATGGTTAGATGGCGTAGCAGAATCCTGTGAAAGAGCAAAGATAACAATCACACAAGCCACCAGAACAGCGCAAGACAAAACAGAAAACCACAACACTGGGCAACAACCCGGTAGTAGTGTGACGACAAAAGAAGAAGAAGAAGAATGAAAGCACTTGAAACGAATTAGATGCATATGGTTGAAAGAAGATAATAATGAAAATGAAACAGAGAAAATGGAGGTCCGACTTTCAAAGATTTTAACATTTATTAAATTAGTAAAATCCGCACCATTTTTGAAAGATTGACAACTGTAGTGTGTATCCTCAAAGCACGTCTGTATTGTGGAGATCCTCAACTAGGGTTACATACCAACCGGTCAGCCGATTCTAGCTGTTTCCTTTGTATTCTGAGTTTGTCATCAAGAATGTCTCCACGAATTAGCGACGATAATTTTTTTAGTGACATATATTGGATTATGATATTTCCTGTGCGAAGCTGGGTAGTATAACTGGTGTATGATAAAATATAATTACCACGGAGGAAGGTTAACGTCCTCTTGAATGACAACGTTAATGAAACAGATGTAGTTATTGACACCGATGATTCAATCATTCAATAACAACGATGTACATGGGGCTTTTTTTTCAGCTTATTTGTTATGTAGGAGATTAAAGCCTCTTTAAGCCGAGGTACGCCCTTTCAACCTAAGGACAACCTTGTATTGGTTATATCAGAACGTGTAGGCCAACAAATATGACAAATAAAAAATAACTCATTGCCGAGAATCCTAAAGTTAAGTATGGGTTTTTCAGCACACTCAGAAGGAAAATATATAAGAGAGGCAAGTGGGGCCTACGGGACAACAACAAGTAGTTTGACAATGGAGGTGCTGGCAGTTACAGAGGCGGTCAAGTGGTTGGCAACTGATAACTACTCTCGTGTTTCCTACTCAGTGACTCACGAGTATGACTCGTCAAGTCGAAATAGGAATGGTGAGACGAAACTGGGTGGATGTACTGGTACAGACAGGGACCAGAGAAATTACACTCATTTTTGCCCCTGGGCACTCAGGAGTCAGGGTAATGAACGAGCTGAAAGGTTGGCTGGCATGACTACGATATCAGAGGAATCTGCAATGGACCGAAATGACATTTCTAACGCATTGAGAGAGTCTTTCTGAACAGAGAAGTGTAATGGTTTAAATCCCTGTCGCTGACCAGAGATGTGTGTCGATATTTGTACAGCTCGGAAAAAACGACATATCAAGTATTCGAAAAGATTCTAACATCGAATTGTCGTGTTGTGCCAGAGCCAACTATAAACTTATGGGCCTTTGGACTCAGGTAAGAATTATGGGAAATCAGACCCCAACTACACCACGTGACCTCGCATTCCAGTACTGGTGTATATAGACGAATTCATTTTTAAATCAACACAAAATGCTAAATCGAAGATATATTATGCAACAAGTTAAGTTTAACAATAAGGAATATCAATATTATGAATATTTTTCACCAATAAATAACCATAGACTCACAGAATTGAGTGAAATTGTAAAAAAAACTTGCAGTATTCTATCAAACATCTAGATTTTCCGGTCCCCTTTTCTGATTTAGGTCAGGGAACCCCTAGTCAGTTGTCTGGCCTAGTTATCTAGAGTTGGCTGTGGTTGTGCTGATAAACGATGCTGAATTTGTTGAGGCGGGGATTGCAGCACATATGGACATGTCTGGAGCGCTGTATAACTGACCGCCCGTGTGTTGCCGAGGTCCACAAGGGGAGCAAAGAATAGTAACACTGTGACCTACAAGGCATGTCATTCGAGGCGACTAATGTAGAGCATGAGGAAGCTATCCTAATAAATAAAAAGTGTCGCAGAAATCGGATGTGCTGGTCTTGTTGTAGACGCATAACTGTAACAAAGTACAGTCGCTCGTAGTCTCAGATTACATACAAATCACATAGAATGGTTTAACAAGTGGTCGATATAGAGCTTTCTTCTTCTTCTTCTTCTTCGCGTTCGTTCTTTACGACCAATTTTAATCACACTTTGTGATATGTTTGATCTTTACCAAGAACGTGTATACGTTGCACATTGGTTTGGTAGGCCCCTAAACGCATATATTTCTACACGTTTAGGACATGTGCATCCAATTTCACCCAAACCTCCTTAGTCGCCCTTACGACATGCGTGGCAGGTAACAGTGGTTCTATTCTTTACACCCCAAATTTGGACCCCGGTAACCACTCGGGCGCCATGGAGCTTTCGAATAAGAAGAATAGAAAGATATAACTGACAACTGATAATAAAATATCCTGCAAAATTGTTTACATTCTAAAATTACAGGTTCGTATCATAGACTGCCCTTATATTCCTTACTTTCCTGTCAACTCTCTCTACGAATGGACAGATTTCAGAGGGTACGGTCTAAGAAATGCTACAGCGTATGTGCTCGTTTATGATATAACATCAGAGGAGAGTTTTGAGGTAAGACAGAAATTAAGTTGTATTTCCCTGGTAGAGATTGTAATATATATTGTTGTATAAAGTATAGTAATATTACTATTGTTGTATAAAGTATAGTAATATTACTATTGTTGTATAAAGTATAGTAATATTACTATTGTTATTATTCTCTCTATGAACTCTTTGTAACACCTACATTTTGTATATGGTAATACTGTGTTGGGTTGTATTTTCATTGATTGTCGGCACACGATGGGTGATGTGGTCAACTTCACGCCAGCCGCCTTTACTCCTCACTTCTTTTCCTGGTTTCCAATTGAGGCAGGGTCGACCTGAGAGCCGTTTGGGTCGGAAAATATTCCATACCCACTGTCTAATTAAACAGGAACCACTAGCCTAAGAAGCCAGTTCTTTAACAACTAGGCTATCGCGGTTCTTATTGCTATTATTAGTGTTACAAATGTGGTCTCTGTAGCTAAGGAGCTTAAGTCCTTGCCGTGAGAGTCGAAGGTCCTGGGTTCAAATCCAGACGGCGGCTCTCTGTTCACGAGTGGATTCTTTCCATCCAGAGATCCCTAGGATTGTTGCAGGAGCTACGGAGTTTGTGCTTTGTGCAATATTCTCAGCAGGTGGCTTGCCATTTCTGCGGAGAAAGACCGAGCCATAAGCGGTAAGACCTGGTGCAGTGAAGTTAATCCTTTGACTTTAAAACCCATTTTAGTGTTAAACTTATTGTAGTCGTCCTATGGTTACCATCTCAACCATCTTTCAGATACGCCCAATATACACAAACTTTGGACAACACTTCCCTGCAACTTACCTTTCTATTCTTAAGATCTTATTTTTCTTTGAAACTAGTAAGTAAATTGATGATTGGTTTTTGTTGTTTCTCAACAGTACATCAAAAGTCTGAGACTCCAGATATTAGAGTCCAGAAACAGACATGATATTCCAATTTTTGTAGTTGGTAATAAACATGATCTGGCTGAGGAACGAGGTGTCCCCAGAAGGGAAGTAAGAGAGGTATGTCAACGAGTTTTTCAGCGACATCAGATAATCATTAACCCTTTCATAATCTTCATCTTCTGACGTATGTAGGTAAAGGTGATAATCATTTTCTATCATCATATTTCATCACAATGGTCTCTGTGGCGTAGAAGCTAGGTGTACGCCTCTCGTTTCAAAGGTACTCGCTTGCTCCTCATGAAGCCATCAGGATATTATTCCAGAGATTCCTGATTTCAATGTAGGTGAGGTGAAGTTCCTATTCCTATCGGAGATGGACGATAAAACGTAAATCCTATATTCAAGTTGAGAAGTAAAAGAACCTGTAGCAGTTCAAAATCCAGAAGAGCAGGCTGGAAAGCTGCTGCAAAGGCAACATTTATTAGAATGAATAATAAATAAAATTTCTACATATTCTAAATTACATCCTAGACCCTCGCCGGTGCTACGGAGTTTGAACCAGGTACGTCCGGGTTATGATCGAGCTCACTACCGCTTAAGTTCCAGACGCCCACTAATAATAGTAATAATAATACAAATAATACAAATAATAAAGTAATATTAACAGTAACATTAATTTATATTAACAGTAACATTAATTAAAAAAACAATAACAGATGAAAACTGAATCCTGACTAACTTACGAGAAACTGAAACATATTGTTAGTCAGAAACATATTATTTTTGGTCTTGATATTCTAATTAAAATTAAAGCTGGAGGAGTAGCATGGGGCGCCAGGGAAGTAGCATGGGGCTCCAGGGAAGTAGCATGGGGCGCCAGGGAAGTAGCATGGGGCTCCAGAGGATGTACCACAAGGGGGACAATGGCCTGCAGGTGCCAGCTTTACAGCGCTATCTTACAGTCTACAATAGACTCTACCTGAGTAGAGCATAACACTACGCGACTAGAGTAATTGGAGGCTTCTGGGGCTGAAACAAAAGCCGGGTTCTCTCTCTAACGCACATAAAGGAAAAAGGGTGAAAACTTATAATTCCTGGGGTTCGACATCAATAATAACATCAACTGTCTACAACAACTGCGTGATTGTCAGTTTGTCATTATCCTAGCTGGTACAGGCGATAGGTATCGTCAACTTATTGTGTGTGCCAAGTGTCACTAATCTAGTCTTTCGTCTGTTTTTCTGACATTCCACATTGTTAAATTGCCAATTATTTTATCACGTTGGCTTGTTCACTGAATTTTTTGGCCTGGTTTCACGACATATTTCAATCCTTGTATTATCATAGCATGTTCACACAATGCGTAATCAATAACTTTTACTTTTGATTTCTGTGATAAGCTTCATGCTTTCTTTGCGTTATCTCAACCAATCTTCGTTTCTAGTTTTTTTGTCTGATAGTTTTTGTAATATTCTTATGGGAAATCAAATCTCTTCTTTTTCTTCTTCTTCTTCTTCTTCTACTAATGCTCCATATTTTGTTAAACCACTTTGTGATTTGTATGTGATCCGAATCTAAAAGCGATTGTATGTTGTGCCAGTTATGCGTACATCCGATTTCTGCGACGCTTTTTATTTACTAAGGCCGCCATTGTGATGTCGGGGCCCGCAAGGGAAGCAAAGAATAGCACCACTGTG
>CM036754.1:78097900-78300400 GCA_020796225.1 Arion vulgaris | reverse complement strand
AGATATTTATGAAGGCTTCAATAACTTGTAGTGTCTCTCTGACTGTTTATCTATCTATCTTCATCTATCTGTCTATCTGTCTGTCTATATGTCTGTCTGTCTATATGTATATCGGTCTGTCTATCTATCTGTCTGTCTATATGTGTATCGGTCTGTCTATCTATCTGTCTGTCTATCTATCTTTCGGTCTCTCAGTTTGTCTGTCTGTCTGCCTCCATTTATATATTGTCTGCCTGTTTGTCTCGCTGTCTGCCTTTCCTATTTTCTGTTACTTCTATTTGCTCCTCAGAAACATACTCCCATGATTGATTAACAACAACAACAACAACAACAACAACAACAACAACAACAACAACAACCAACAACAACAACAACATAGAAGGAATATATTGAACGTATCTGTACAATAAGGTTACTCCTCTTTAATCTTATATAAAGAACACATTATATGTGCCATCATGGAATACAGTTCTTTCCCAGTAGGCAGCTGTAATTCTATTTTGCTATACAAAGAAATATTGTTTTCGATAATTTAAATGCTTGATAAAGGCCCTTTGGTCGAAACGTTGCTGTGTATTGTCATTGTTTTTGTATTTGATAAAACTACGTGTTTCGCTATTTTAAATGACTAAGTCTTCTTCTACTTCTTCAAACGCTCAATATCGACCATTTGTTAACCACTCTTTGTGATTTGTATGTGATCCGAGCCTAAGAGCGATTAAACGTTGTGCAAGTTATGTGTCTACAAGTAGGCCAGTAAATCCGATTTCTGCGTCGCTTTTTATTTATCAAGGAAAATTAAATATTTCGGACACATCAAATGACATGAGTGTCTAGAGAAGATAATTTTGGAGAGAATGGTGTCTGGAAGAAGAATAAGAGAAAGAACTAGAAGACGATGGGTGCAAGATGTCATTGACGATCTGAGAATGGCTGCTGCTGACGCCGGTAAACTTGTACAGCACAGAGAGATTGTCAGGACTAATGTCATGGGAGAAAAGTTCCGGAAGGGACAAGCTACTTGATGATGAGCTTCCCTAGGTCTCTACCTTATTCGCCTCTTACGACATGCTTTATAGGTCACAGTGTTACTATTCTTTGCTCACCTTGCAACTCCAGGCAACACACGGGCAAAATGATTAAGTAAGGATGTTTAGACGCCGACATCAAACGATAGAAGAAATCAGTAACGACAGAGATGAAGTGTCTGCGCAAAATGCTGGGAGTATCATGAGGAGATCGGTTTAGAAATGAAGACATCAGGAAAAAGTAGGTACAACATCAGTACTGAACTGCATGAAGAAACAACAAATTAAATGGTTAGGCCACATTAGGCCACATTAGGCCACATTAGGCCACATTAGGCCACAAGTAGATTAGTAATATACAGTGCGCCTTAAAGAGCAATGTCGCCCGCCTGCCCAGCGTATTCGTAGCGCGTATTAACCACTCTTTGGGATTTGTATGTGATCCGAGCCTAAGAGTGATTGTGCGTTATACCAGTTTTGCGCCTACAAATAGGCCAGCACATCCGATTTCTACGACGTTTTTTTTTTTACTAGGGTAGCTTCGCTAGGCTCCGACCTCAGTCGTCTCTTACAACATGCCTTGTAGATCCCAGTGTTACTATTCTTTGCTCCTCATGTGGGCCCCGGCAACAAACGGACGCTGCTTTAGTAGCAAACCCAGTGCTCTCTTGAAAACACATCATCATCATCATACCGGCTGGCGAAGACGATCATGGATCTCCACAAATCTCTGTCGTTGGTGTTTGCTATCAACTCAGATGCTGACGCTCTACCGTGCCATGAAGTCAGGCTATCCGAACTTTTCTGTCTCTGTCTTCCCCTGTCTCGTCTACCCTCGATTTTACCGGTTGCCACAGTGTGTTCTAAACCTCCCCTCCTCATCACACGCCTAAAAAATGATGACTGTCTCTTTCTTATATTGATGATGCGCTTTCTCTGTGTCTTGATCTCGTTCAGCACCTCAACATTGGTCATTTTAGCAGTCCATGGGATTCTCAACATTCTTTTATAAAACCACATTTCTGTGGCCCTCAGAGATTGAAAACACATACACTCCTGAAAAGAACAGCACGAACACACGACATTTCGGAACGTAATGTCATGATTTAACAACTTAACCACAACAAAAAGTTTTGAATAAATGAGGATGAGAGTCAACGAATTTGAAACCGAGTCGCAAGACCACCCTCAACACAGCGGCAAAGACGGGTACTATGGTCTGTCCCGTAGCAAACAAGTTATCATATTCCGCCTCCGTACCGGCCGTAACAGACTCCGGTTCCACCTATACAACAAATTAAAAATTGGCACAAATAGCCTGTGCCAATGTGAGCAAGTGGACATGACGGCAGAGACTGCAAGACTGCCCAGTGCTAGCAGGTCTGAGAAACTAAACCTGGCCGGAAAACACTAAACGAGCTAAACGAGAAGCTGTACGTAGGGAGGACGGAGTCACTAGAAACAACAACATAATTTATGTGGAAATCTGGTACATCAGCCTAGGGTGATCGCTCGCTCGCTCGCTCGAGAGAGAGAGAGAGAAAGAGAGAGAAACCAACCATGGGACAAACAGAAAGTAATGCAAGAGATAATGATGTGTACGTAACGACTGTTGAAGGTAATATTCTACATACATACTCTTTGATATCTGTGAAATGATTGGTTAATTGATACGACCATCATCATTGCACTACCTTTTATCGTCCGTCTCAGACAGAACTAGGAACTCGATCTTTACGACGGAGCATACCGAGTATTTTTGGAACGAGAGACGAGTACCTAATCTCTGCACTAAAGAGATCCCTCCTGGGGAATCTTCTTCTTCTTCTTCTTCTTCTTAGCGTTCGTTTTTTGCGAGCAATTTGATCAACCGTATTATGATATATTAATTGATCTTTGACAAGAAGAAATGTATGTTAAACTCCGGTTCTTATGTCCCTCTTCTGTATGGTACCGTACACGTGTAGTGCAGGGCTTTCGGTTTTAATCATACGGAAAATGTTTTGAGTCTGTCTCACTGACAGTCAATTCCCCACACTTTCCCTTCCTTTGTGTATTAATAAACTAAATGATCAAAATTGGTGTAGACCCATAAGTGCACAGTTTCATTCCACAGGCTCTAATCCGGAACGACCTCACATAGTCAGATAGGTGCATAATGTAGTCATACTCGTAGGCGAAGATCATAAAGCCAAAATATACGGCGAAAAATGATCGTTAAAGAGCAATTAAGGGAGGAACAAGGTCGAAGATCATAATTTATGCAACACTTGTTGATGGGCATATATATGACTAGATATGGTCAGATCTTTATGAAATTTGGCATGGAGTATACATAATGGTTACACAACCAGTAGATAATATAAAATTAAAGATATATATTTAAACAATGAAAACTGAACTAACGACAAATTTCATAATTTTTATGTGTTTTGTTTTTGTCTGTTCCAGATAGCAAACTTAGTGAAGAAGCAGTGGAAATGTGGCTACATTGAATGTTCAGCAAAATACAACTGGCACATCATGTTGCTCTTTAAGGAGCTTATGAAAACTGTTGACTACATTGACTATGGACATAAGCCTACATCAATGCGGGTTCAGGATGCCCTTAGACGGAACAGATGTCTCATTTTGTGACCTTGTCATGACGTCCATCTATGCACGTGATAAATGTTACCGTGGCAGTCTAAGTGGGGAAATATTTGACAGTGTTTTGTTTTCTGTTCAGAAGAAGGTCCCAGAAAACTAATACTCACGCAGACTTGTGTGCAGGCAATGAAACTATAACTAAATACAGATGTATGTCGTTTAATTCAGTTATAGGTTAGGAGAGAACAATGTTGCTCCGATACAGTGAATACAAAGCAAAAGGCCGGCACGCAAAAGTGGACCTCAGAGATAACAGAGGTGACGAAAGACACTATTTATGAAGCACACACAAAAGCCCGTGATAGATAACTCTTCTTACCCTGAATCTGTGAGGCAAATCATGATTGGAGAAGAGAAAGAAAGACAAGACGCATAGAGAGGCTCGCACTAGATGTCTCCTTTTTCGATCTGACGCTGAAAGGCAAAACAGGATTAGAGAATAGATAGATAGTTTAAAAAATAACGTGTTTTGATCAGTGGCGGCTCGTGATTATTTTTTCTTGGTGGGGCCAGACAAACATTTCGAAAAAATCATGGGTTTTGGAGTAATTACTATTATTTGTTTATTTCAGGAAGTTATTCCTCCCTTTCGAAGAAAGAAAAAAAATGCTTCTGTTCTGCAACAGCTTGATATTACAAAGAGTTCGCTATTAAAGAACATAAAATCAAGAACAATCAAAGGCAATCATTCTGAGTGCCTAGAGAAGTTTCTTTTTTAAATATTGCCCTTACCGTGAATTGAGCAAGCCTCACCCGCATGTCAAACCACTTATAAATTATTTTTGGTGGAGCCGGGCCCCACTGACCTTTAATGACGCGCCGCCCCTGGTTATGATTTAAAAAAGTAAGGAATCCTTTTTTGTAACTTGAGGTATATTGGGTAATACGGTGTTGAACCTACCTGAGTAAGAGTCTACATGCGCACTAAGCATAGAGCTGTTGAAGGTTTCTGCAGCACTAAGCATAGAGCTGTTGAAGGTTTCTGCAGCACTAAGCATAGAGCTGTTGAAGGTTTCTGCAGCACTAAGCCATAGTATAGTACTCACGCACTAGAGCTGTTGGAGACTTATGCAGCACTAAGCATAGTACTACACGCCTAGAGCTGTTGGAGGTTTCTGCAGCACTAAGCATAGTACTACACGCCTAGAACTGTTGGAGGTTTCTGCAGCACTAAGCATAGTATAGTACTACACGCCTAGAGCTGTTGGAGACTTATGCAGCACTAAGCATAGTATAGTACTACACGCCTAGAGCTGTTGGAGGTTTCTGCAGCACTAAGCATAGCACTACACGCCTGGAACTGTTGGAGGTTTCTGCAGCACTAAGCATAGTATACACGCCTAGACTGTTGATTTGCAGCATACATAGTATCACCCCTAGAGCTGTTGGCTTCAGAAAGCTATCTCCACGCCTAGAGGTTGGGTTCCAGCACAAGCAAACAGTCAGAAGCGTATTCAGCACTAGATAGAAAGTACTACACGCCCAGAGCTGTTGGAGACTTATGCAGCACTAAGCATAGTATCTACCACGCCTAGAGCTGTTGGGTTTCTCAGCACTAAGCAGATAGTACTACACGCCAGACTGTTGGAAAGAGTTTCAGCAAGCACTCCTAAGCTGTATAGGTATTCAGAAAGCTACTCACGCCTAGAACTGTTGGAGGTACTTCTGCAGCACTAAGCAATAAGTACTCACACAGCCAGAGCTGTTGGGGTGTCTGAGACTTCAAGCAAGCCGGTACTCCCACTGCACTATAGGAAAGATTAGAGAAAGCATGTACTACACCCTGAGCTTAGAAGAAGAGTTCAAGATAAGCGTGTACTCCTACTGCACATAGAAACGAGGTTCAAGAAAGCTGTACTCACTCACCTACTTGGAAGTGCTTTCAAGAAAGCCGGTACTCCTCCCACTGCACTATAGGAAAAGAGTCGAAAATTAAAAATTCCTGAAGTTAGAAGAAGAAGAAAAGAATACGGTGTAAGGTCCGTATTGATCATCGGCACACGATGGGTGATGTGGTCAACATCACGTCGATCGCCTTTACTTCCCAGTGCTTTACCTGGTACCCTTTTGAGGCTGGGTCGAACTAAGAAAAATATCGGAAAAATATTCCACGCCTACTGTAGAATTGAATCTGGACCACTAGCATTAGAAGCGAGATCACTAACAACTACACTACTGCGGCTCTCCTCGACATGTTGTACTGAGAAGTGGTATAATAGGGATGGTGACGTCTGTGGCATAAGGGTTAGTAGCTCGGTGTATTAACCTCGACGTTCTGAGTTCGAATCACGCTGCGAACAATTTAGTTACAAATTGTTTCGCTTGGATTTTTATAAAAGGAAGATGACAACACCCGTTCAGAAAGCAATGACAAACTACTGAACGTAATAATGCCTAGAAGAATCACAAACAGTGTTAAAAGCTGGGGTTGATTCGCAAAGTGCTGTAAAGGATATACAATTAATTTTATAATAGGGATACGGTGTTAGGCCCGTAATGGGATATGGTTAATATAAATATATAGAAAGTAAGTTGAATGCATTTGAAAATAGATGTTTGCGAAAAATAATGAATATAAAATGGAACGAATTCAGGAGAAGTGAAGATTTCAGAGAAATATCTGGTCAACCACTAGTGACAACTGTTATAAGAAAGAGAAGATGGAGATATGTTGGGCACACCTTGAGGAGAAATGTCTGGTCAACCACTAGTGACAACTGTTATAAGAAAGAGAAAATGGAGATATGTTGGACACACCTTGAGGAGAAATTATCAACAAATATCAAAGCAGGCATTGAAGTGGGACGCAAAGAATTCAAGAAAGAGAGGACGACCTAAGGAGACCCTGAAACAAACTTTGCTGAGAGAGGCAAGAAATATCGGTTTCAGTTCTATGGAGGAGATTAAGCGAGTTGCCCAGGATAGAGCGGTATGGAGAAGTTGCTTACAGGCCCTATGTAACGTATAACGGTATGAGAGAAATTATTATTAATATAAAAGAAGAACAAATGTGGCATTGCAACAATATTTAACAACTAAAACAGTCCGTAATGGAGCTGATATCTTCTTCAGCGATCTCTGGTCATGCGCTTAGCTTACTGTGGACCACAAACTGGGCAGTCAGCTTCTGGTCTGTCAGGTTTCCTTCTTCAGTGATCTCTGGTCATGTGCTTAGGTTACTGTGGACCACAAACTGGGCAGTCAGCTTCTGGTCTGTCAGGTTTCCTTCTTCTTCAGCGATCTCTGGTCATGTGCTTAGCTTACTGTGGACCACAAACTGGGCAGTCAGCTTCTGGTCTGTCAGATTTCCTTCTTCAGCGATCTCCGTTCATGTGCTTAGTTTACTGTGGACCACAAACTGGGCAGTCAGCTTCTGGTCTGTCAGATTTCCTTCTTCAGCGATCTCCGTTCATGTGCTTAGGTTACTGTGGACCACAAACTGGGCAGTCAGCTTCTGGTTTGTCAGATTGCCCCAAAGCTTAAATTTTAGATCGACTGGATGTGACCACATGTTATGTTGCATCTCAGCTCACAGACTACATGTTCTGGTGTCTGTTCCGCCTGCTGACACTGGAGAGAGCGCTGACATATGAAATACAGATCAAATACTAAGAGCATGCATATTCCCACTGGCAACGCATCAGTGCGATGTATTGACATTTAATAAGGCAGTGGAAAAACATGTATGTGCTTTTGAATATAAGTGTTATAGAAGAGACTTATGTACATCATGTACAGAAAAGGGAACAAATAGATATATCCAGAAGGAAATCAAAGAAATATTCTGATGCTTCTAAAAAAAGTATTTTGGACATATAAAGAGACACAAAGTTTTGGAGAAGACTATTATGGAAGGAGGCTTCCCAGCAAAGATGAGAAGAGGAGGACCACGAAAATATGGATTCATGATGTAACTGATAACTTGAACATAATGGCTGCAGAGGCGGAAAATCTGGCCTATGAGAGATATAATTTCCGTAGGACTGTTAGGGTAACAAAGATTTGTTCAGGACAAACTATTTAATGATGATAACATCACTACAGCTGCATTTACTTAACAAAGTTTTGTTCAGGACAAACTATTTAATGATGATAACATCACTACAGCTGCATTTACTTCCCAGTGTTTCTCTAGTTCTCACTCAATTCTAGATCAACCGAAAACTTTTTGAGATTGAAGAAATTCTACTGCAACTGGGAATCGAACAGAGACTATCTGTCTACAAAGTAAATGTATTACACACTGTGCTAAATCCTCTTTCATGAGTTATGCCATATTTGTCTGGAAAAATATACCCTATTTTCGTTGTCAGTATTCAAACTAGATACCTTGGCTGAAATCGGATGCATGTGTCCTAAACGTGTAGAAGTCTATGTGTTTAGGAGCCTACCAAACCAATGTGCAACGTATACTCGTTCTTGACAAAGATCAAACATATCAAAGAGTGATTAAAATTGGTCAAAGGACGAACGCAAGAAAGAAGAAGAAGAAACTAGATACCCTCGCCGGTGCTACGAAATACGTTCACTGCTGCTGAGATCTTCATGTATAAGAAGGAGTTCATCACACATGTATATTCACCTTCATCTTAGTCTTACTTCGCTCTACACCAACCACGCGTTAAACAATTAGTTTTGTTTATTGAAATGTGATGCGCTCTTTAGAGCGTAAGTTCGTTATGCCAGTTAGTAGACGACTACATACCAGTTGGCCAGAATAACTAGTTTCTGCATGCTTTTTTGGTTCAGGTTCGCCCTATGATCCATAGAGAAAAAATAAGAGAGAGAGAAGTGTGTGTGTGTGTGTGTGAGGCGGAGCGTGGGTGGGGTGGAGGAGAGAAAGAGGAACTAAGTGAAAAACTAGAGTTGAGTCGTGGAATAAAATATAATTTAGTAAAGTTTATTAATCATTAGATTTGGGAGATCATTATTATAAACAGATAATGTATTTAAATAATAATTCCTCTCGTACCGTTATACGCTACATAGGGCCTGCAAGCAATTTCTCCATACCGCTCTATCCTGGACAACTCGCTCAATCTCCTCCATGGAACTGAGACCGATTTTCTTGCCCTCTCAGCAAAGTTCGTTTCAGGGTGTCCCTAGGTCATCATCTCTTTCTTGAACCCTATGCATCCCACAGATAATGTATTTACCTCTCTCTAAAGTCCTTGAAACTGTATAACCATTTCTTAATGTAAAAACACAAAAAGAGAAATGAGAGAATGAATTTTGAGAAATAGATGGTGGTTTAGTCTATGTTAAGAAATACGCATCGACTCAAATGTTAATGTTAAGTTTGGAATGTATGTTATCTCAACCTTGGCTCCGGTTACATTAGTTGGAAGAATGTGCAGGGAGACAAGAGTATGAGGACATAGCTGATTTAAATGATCAGTTTGTAGTTCATGTTCAGTTGGTAGATTGTAGTTAGTTAGTACATTTATTTCAGTGAATTTAATGAGAAAAGATGTATTTGTATGTTATAAATTAATAGAGGACTATCATCATAGCCCTCCAGACATGTCCATAGGTGCTCCGATCTCCAACCCAACAAATCCAGCAGCGTTCAGCGACCCAACACGCCAGTTCGATGTTGATTAATCAATCTCTTTGCATATTTAGTATTTTATTCTTTTCGGGCTGTACCAATATTGACATCCATCTCTCTCGTCTTTGTATGTTGATAATCTGCAATAATATCTTCATCATCATTATCATCATCATTGTAATGTTATAAGTTGCATTAGGCTCAATTTTGTGATACTCAAACAATGGGGATGTCTTTATATGTGTGTGTACTTGGGAAGCTGACAAGTATGATATGTTTGTTTACATAAGAAACTGACCAGTATGACGTGTTTGTTTAAATGAGAAACTGACCAGTATGATATGTTAGTTTACATGGGAAACTGATCAAGATGATGGGTTTGTTTACATGGGAAACTGACCATTAGGATGTGTTTGTTTACATGGGAAACTGATCATTAGGACGTGTTTGTTTACATGGGAAACTGACCAATATGATATGTTTGTTTAAATGAGAAACTTGACCAATACAATGTGTTTGTTTACATGAAAAACTGGCCTATATGATGTTTTTATTTGACATGGTAAACTGACCAATATGATGTTTTTATATATGTACTTTGGACACTGACCAATATATCTTTATATGTACATGGAAGACAGACCAAGTTCTTGTCTGGCCTATGAGTGATTTGTAATGTTTCTCTACATGTATTTTCTATACGGCCAAGACAGATGTGGAATCATTACATCAAAGAAACCTTGAGTTAGTGGAGGTGGGAGAACTAGCTATAGACAGAGTTTTCAGGTGGGCTGTGATAAAAGCGATGTTCTACAAGGGAGATGTTACTACTTGAATCTCCTAGCTGTTCACATTAAATGTTAGTCTAGGTGCAATATAAATCGTAGTACTGTACTATAAGAGTTGGAAGAAAAAACGTAAGTCAGTTTTCAAGCCAAACATGGAAAAATACAATTAACAGCATAACATCAATATTGGTAACACTATATCTAGTAGGCACAATTCATTGAAATAAAAATCTCTTAGAATTATCACCATCCTGAAAATTACACTCAGGTCACTCGTCGGTGCACTGCCACTGTGATCTTTCTGAATTTGAAAGAGATCGGAGATCACATGATTGTTAATCGAACTGCAGTGATGATGATTATACCAGTTATCAATCAATCAATCAATCAATCAAACAATCAATATGTTCTCACAAACTTAGATATTCTGTTTTATTTATTATTACATTTATATTAGTCCCGTCATTCTAGAAGATATTTTGTCATCGACTTACACATTTCCTTGTTTATTGTTTATGTTTTATTCAAAGCTTATCTATGTGTTAATATCTGAAGTCATGCAATTAACACACTTTTTGAAATGTATTGCCAAAGAACTAGGAGTATTTATGACCACATTTTTTCATCTTGTGTGTAGAGTGTGAGAATCCAACATTCCAAGAAACTGTTGTCGATATGTTTATTTTCTGGGGATATCAAAGTCTAATTTTGTAGATCTCAACATTTTACGAAGTAGGATAAAGTGCTTAAAGTGCTTAAAGTGCTGCTAGATATACACGACACCTCTATGTGCAGTGTGAGAATCCAATATTCCAAGAAACTGTTGCCGATATGTTTATTTTCTGGGGAATATCAAAGTCTAATTTTGTAGTTCTCAACATTTTACAAAGTAGGGCTACTTAAAGTGCTGGTAGACATACACTATACCTCTATGTGCAGTGTGAGAATCAACATTCAAGAAACAGCTATGGATAAGCTAAATGTCCAGGGAATTTGATGCTTTAAGTATGTTTTAAGTTTTGTCGACAGATCATCCTCAACGTACATCGAACCAAATAGTCCATACCAGTGGCGGCTCGACATTAAGGGCCAGTGGGGCCAGGCCCCACCAAAACAAATGTGTAACGTGTATTTAGTATTTTATAAATTAAAATATAACAACCCAAAACCATGATTTTTCCGAAAAACTTTTGTCTGGCCCCACCAACAAAAATGATCATGAGCCGCCACTGGTCCATACATATGGGTCTCTGTGACTTAGAGGTTATGTGCTCGCCTGTTGCAGAAGGCCCAAGTGAGATGGACCGGTCACGTTGCTCGGATGCCTAATAAACGCATCCCAAAACAGTTGATGTATGGCGAACTTGAAGGGGCAGACGTTCTGCTGGTGGACCGAAAAAACGCTTTAAAGATATTTTTAAAGTGTCTCTAAAATGCTTCCATATAGACACTACATGTTGGGAATCCCTTAGCAAGATCGCCAAATGTGGCGCTGTAACAACACAAGAGGAACCCGTATATCTGAGAATCATCGTGTTGTTGAGACACAGAGAAAACGCTGCGCGAAAAGAGAGAGCACACAACACGCGCATGTCTAACCTTGATCATGCATGCCCCACCCGTGGTAGGGGATTGTGTTCTAGGATATGACTCTACAAACACCTCCGCACACACCAGAGAGGTGCAGCAGGACACGTCTGAGTCTGTTGTCATCATCGCTTGCGATGGACAGCTATTATTATTATTATGTTCTCGCTTCTCGTTTCAGAGATCCTCGGTTCACTCCCACTTGGAGCAATCGAGATATTTCTCCAAAGAACCCTGCTCACAGTCTAGGTGAGGTTGAGTTCACCATGCCCATTGAGACACTAAAAACTATCGAACATTTCCCGCAGCCTTTTCAGAACTTAGGGTATCTTCTTCTTCTCCTGTGCGCTCCTTCTTTACGAATAATTTTAATCACTCTTTGTGAGATGTTTGATCTTTGCCAAGAACGTGTATTTGTTTGGTTTTGTAGGCACATTGGTTTGGTAGGCCCCTAAATGCATAGACTTCTACACGGTTAGGACACATGCATCCGATTTCAGCCAAACCTCCTTAGTCGTCTCTTACGACATGCGTGGCAGGTAACAGTGATTCTATTCTTTAACCCCAAAATTGGGTCCCGGTAACCATCTTAGGGTATGAGTCCTTTTACTCTACGTTTCTAAGCCCTAGTGTGCAGGAGATAGTGTGGTCAATTTCTTTTCTCACACGTGGAACGTTGAGTTGAGGATTGAACTCACAATCCTCTTGTGTCCGAGTGGATAGGCGAGTAAAAATTATTAAAATTGTTGCTAAAGAACATTGTGAAGAACATTATATGTGAAGAACATTATATGTAAAGAACATTATATGTGCCTTGTTGATACCGCCCCCTCCTACCCTAGTCCACATGTTTATTTTATTTGATCACGGTGTTAGCGATAAAGAAAATGACAAGAGACTGGAAAACCTTAGATAACTGTTGAAGGCCTATGCTTCACAAGGAGCGGAGAGGAACGTCTTCTTTTGTCATCACACTGTTACCGGGTTATTGTCCAGTGACGTGACTTTCAGTTTTTGTCTTCCGTGTTTCTGGTGGTTAGGGTGATTGTTATTTTTGCTCTTTGACAAGATTCTGCTATGCCATCTAACCATCTTTTTCATGTTCTTCCTCTCACCTTCTCTCCTGGTGTTCTGTTGTAGAAGACTCTGTATACTATGAAGAATGGATGCATTCTTATTATGTGGCCAAACCACTTTATTCTATGTTTCTGAATGTAATTCAAGCAAGGTTCTGTTCCAACTTTCCTTCTTATGTTGATGTTGGTGATTCTGTCTTTTCTTGTGTTGTTGGTAATTTTTCCCAGACACCGCATTTCACATGTAGTTATTTTTTGCGAATGCGCTTTGCTCATTGTCCATGTTTGACGGAGAGAAATAATTAGTATTAAATCTACCATAAAAAACAACAACAGAGAGCTTGAAATCGTACAAAATAAGCGCATGACGAAATCAAGTTTGATGTATCAGAAGCGCATGTCTTTCATGTAAACATGTGTTTTCTAATGGCGACTGCACGTCACATGGGGAAGGGGGCAATTTGAACCATTAGGTGGAGGCGGGGAATAACAAATGATAATAGCACGGAAATTGATTTTAATAATTCAAATTATGGGCGATAAGTTATCGATTTTGCAATTCTAACTTTCCAAATAAGATTCTGATAACACCAATATAACAAACAACATGAATGCGGGGCAGAATATTGAAAAAGGATTTACTTTACTAAAATCAAATATTTGAATACAAATTATAAACTAGTAAAATTTAAAACTAACTTTGACAAGATTAGTTTCTCAAATAAATACTGTTTGCAGCCAACAACAAGTTTGTGAGCTCCATTAACTAACTATTTGCAGTAAACAACAAGTTTGTGGACCACATTAACTTGGTTTTTATTGTCATCAAGTTCAGTTACATTTATATTTTATAATATATAAAGTGTATTATATAATTACTTGACGACTGCAGAGGCAGGACATCCAGCCTATGAGAGAGAGAAATTCCGGAGGACTGTTGGGGTGGACAATTTCTGCTCAGGACAAGCTATTTGATGATGATGATTATATAATTTAGTGGGACGGATTAGCGTGATGCATACGCGTTCCCTGCCGACTGAGACACAAGACGGTTTAACATGTCAGGAAAGGAATTGGTCCTCCTATCTCCTGCGCACTAAGTCCTAGAAATGTGAAGTGAATTCATACAATAAGGTTTGAAAAGCAACTAGAAATTTTATTATATTAATATATAATTTATATTTATTGCAGAAATCAAAGTTAAAAACAGTTTAACATATTTCCATTTTTGTCATTTGATGTAGATATTTACATTAGATTGTTGTTCATTCATCTAGCACGCACACAAGACAAACATAACGATAATACATTCATCTACGCGCACACAGACAAACATAACGATAATACACATTCATCTACGCACGCACAGACAAACATAACGATAATACACATTCCCCTGGAAGAAAATTATGGTCATCATTACCCAAGATGGACGAACATCAGATATTTTTTAGAAGAAACTATTATGAAACGTTGAAGGAAGGAGATTATTAAAATGATAAATGTGTTAAGGTGGGGACATTTCTAAAAAAAAATGTTGTCGAGCCACTGCTACAAACAAACAACAACATAGTCACTCTCTACTTTTTCAAAATGCACACATAATATTAAATGGTGGTTTAAAAATATTACTTTAGTTTAGTTGTCAGATCATCATTACTGCACATCGAATCAATTAGTTCATAAGTTTGGCTAAAATCGGATTCACCTGTCCTAAACATGTAGAAGTCTATGCGTTTAGGGGCCTACAAACCAATGTGCAACGTATACACGTTCTTGGCAAAGATCAAACATATCACAAAGAGTGATTAAAATTGGTCGTAAAGAATGAACACAAAGAAAAAGAAGGTCATAAGTGTTTCGATTTCTTCCTCAGTTTGTCTCTCATAATAAAATTTAAAATAGAGAGAAAAATTCCGTACACTTTTCACCCTTTATGGAACGAAGTCACGTCACTTCACACTTCTAGACCCTACTGTGCAGGAGGAAGGAGTATCAATTCCTTTCCTCACTTGTGGAACGTCGACTGTGGGATTGAACCAAAAACCCTCTTGCGTCGGAGACGATAGGCAAACGCTTATGCATAACGCTAATCCGTCCCACATATGTTTCTCAACGTATGTTAATTAAAGGCACAAGTTATATGTTGGTTGACTATTCTTCTTTGGCTTCCAGTATAGTACCTTGTCTAGCTACACAACATTTTAGTTGGCGTTCTTATAGTCTGGTTAGCGTTGCAGATTCACTAGCACTCCATGATTCGTTAACAAGTCTTCTCTTCTTTAAGGTATACGGAAGATCAACCTAGTGCATTGCACGCCTGCTTTCTACAGCAGCGATACCTTGAAGCATATCAGTACGTTCATTCTCCTTTAGACCTGCATGCCTTGGCACAAAATAAAACTGATTTCTACATACTAAAACAGGGTAAACAGACAAAGGATTGACTTCATTGCACCGGGTTTTACCCCATAGTCCCGGGTCCTTCTCAGGAGAAATGACACTCAACCTGCCAAAAATATTGTGCAAAAGCACGAACTCCGTAGTTCCGGCAATAATTCAAGTGTCGCTAGAAAAAAATCCATTCGTGAACAGAAAGTCGCTGTCCGGATTCGAATCCATGACATTCGGAACACTAGACAAAGGTTTAACCACATAGCCTCAGAGATCCCTTACTGATTTCTATCAACCTAGATCTCTTAGATATTTCAAGCATTGTCTTTGAGTTCAGACAGTCTCAATATTCAAACTATTGTCTTTGAGCTCAGACAGTCTCAATATTCCAACCATTGTCTTTGAGAGTTCAGACAGTCCTCAATATTCCAACCATTGTCTTGAGTTCAGACTAGTCTCAATATTCCAACCATTGTCTTTGAGTTCAGACTGTCTCAATATTCCAACCATTGTCTTTGAGCTCAGACTGTCTCAATATTCCAACCATTGTCTTTGAGTTCAGACTGTCTCAATATTCAAACTATTGTCTTTGAGTTCAGACTGTCTCAATATTCAAACTATTGTCTTTGAGTTCAGACAGTCTCAATATTCAAACTATTGTCTTTGAGCTCAGACTGTCTCAATATTCCAACCATTGTCTTTGAGCTCAGACTGTCTCAATATTCCAACCATTGTCTTTGAGTTCAGACTGTCTCAATATTCAAACCATTGTCTTTGAGCTCAGACAGTCTCAATATTCCAACCATTGTCTTTGAGCTCAGACCGTCTCAATATTCCAACCATTGTCTTTGAGCTCAGACAGTCTCAATATTCCAACCATTGTCTTTGAGCTCAGACCGTCTCAATATTCCAACCATTGTCTTTGAGCTCAGACCGTCTCAATATTCCAACCATTGTCTTTGAGCTCAGACAGTCTCAATATTCCAACCATTGTCTTTGAGCTCAGACCGTCTCAATATTCCAACCATTGTCTTTGAGTTCAGACTGTCTCAATATTCCTGAAAATACTCATCGAGTCACTGAGAAAGCACGCATGGATTAAAAAGTCTCACTCCAGGTTTCAATCTTGAATTCTCAGCAAAGAATTAATTCTTTTTTTTTTCATCTTTGTCTGCCTACACGTTCTGATATAGTAAAACATGGTCCGCCCTTAGGTTGAAAGGGCGTTTCTTGGCTTAAAGAGGCTTTAATTCTCCATAGAACAAATAAAGAAACAATACAAATTAGTGATAGAACAAGGAACGATGGATTGAGAAGACCGACCGGACGCTTACAAGACAGGCACTGGTTTCGAGCCCGCAGGAAAGAGTATAGGGAAGGCCTAGACATACACGGAGAAGAGAGCTATGGATGTTATTAAAAGGATATGTAAAACATGGACAGAAATAAAAGAGATGGCAAGAGAGAGGAAGAGCTGGAAGAAGTTTGTTGAAGACCTGTGCTCCGTTGGGAGTTGAAAGGTGAAGAAGAAGAAGATTGAGCAGTAAAAATATGAATAATGCAGAAAGATTGATTGTGTTTTCTTGATTGGTACCTTTTATACTACTACTGTATTAGCTTCATTTGATTCTGTCATCATTGTTTTTCTCATCAAATATGATTGATTTCTTTGTTAGAATGAATTGAGTGTTTATATACTAAATTATTGATTTGTTTATGATTTCAGACTGTGATACTGTTATAGAATATTGTTTGAGATTTCATAAAATTTGTTTAGATAAGTTTGTCTATCAAGTTTTACAATTTGAAGTTTAATACAGAAATGAAATAAAGCTGAATTGTCACTTGCCGAAAATGTCATAGTTTTGTTCAAATTTGTGAAATCAGACGTTTCTTTGTAAGTCACAGTGTATGAAGTATAACGAAATATCATAGGCCATCCGGACATGTCTATATGTGTCTCCGGAATGTCTATATGTGTCTCCGGAATGTCTATATGTGTCTCCGGACATGTCTATATGTGTATCCAGATATATCTATATGTGTCTCCGGAATGTCTATATGTGTCTCCGGAATGTCTATATGTGTCTCCGGAATGTCTATATGTGTCTCCGGAATGTCTATATGTGTCTCTGGACATGTCTATATGTGTATCCAGATATGTCTATATGTGTTCCGAATGTCTATATGTGTCTCCGGAATGTCTATATGTGTCTCCGGAATGTCTATATGTGTCTCTGGAATGTCTATATGTGTATCCGGATATGTCTCCGATCTCCACCTTTACAAATCCAGCAGCGTCCAGCGGCCCAACACGCCAGTTTGATGTTCACTGCGATGCACAAGGCGACTGTAAGAGGCGACTGAGTTCGTGGTCTAGGAAAGCTACATTAGTAAATAAAAAGCGTCACATAAATCGAATGTGCTTCCCTACTTGTAGGGCATAACTGGCACAACGTACAATCGCTCGTAGGCTCGGATCACATACAAATCACAAAGAGTGGCAAACAAGTGGTCGATATGGAACGTAGGAAGAAACTATTTTGTTGTGGATGAATACCGTCTTAGAGCGTGAGTTCGTTGTGAGAGTTAGACTTACACATACCCATAAGCCAGGACATCCGATTTATGCTTGTTTATTTAATCGGGTTCCATCGTCCCTACGTAGGAAAAAAACAACTTAGCCTTTATCCCCGCTGTCAAAGTTTACCGGTCTAAACCACTAGGATGTGGAGGTGGTTTGTACGTGCTACGGGTCACCAGCACGCTACACTTTAGTTTTCTCCCTCCTATGACAGATTAGTTAGTTAGTTTGTTCGTTTCGTGCCAAAGGCGGCACCTAGGACAGAGGTTTTAGATCTCCATATGATGCGGTTCTTTGCTCGCAGTTGGAGATCTTGAATGGTTTTACATCCCAACAGTTTACTTTCTTGTTGGATGGTTCTTCGAAGAGTGGTCTTAGGTCTTCCACGTCTTCTGTTTCCATCTGGTGACCACATAAGGACTTGTCGATTTAGTCTCTTTTTGTCTGATCTAAGAACATGACCAAAGTGTTCCTACCTTCGTTTCCTTATAATATTTGATACGGGTTGTTGGTGTGTTTTATTTCTCACTGTGTTGTTAGAAACGAAATCACTCCATTTACTTTTAATAATTTTCGGAGTCATTTATTCTCAAAGCTGTCCTGTTTCTTATCAATTTTCTTTGTTGATTTCCAACTTTCACAACCGTAGGTCAGTACAGAATCCACAGGACCTAAACAATTTAACTTGTGTTCATATACTCAGGTCTTGAAATTACCAGATATTTGTTAACCTAGTGAAGGCACTAGCAGCTATAGCAATACGGGAGTTTATTTCCCATCTGGTAACCACATAAGCACTAGTCGATTTAGACTCTTTTCGTCTGACCTAAGAACAGGACCTAAAAATACGTGAGTTTATTTCTTTCATCGTGTCTCCGTTGTTTGACATTTAACGATCCAAATATGAAAAATGTTTAACTTTCTCAAGTGTTTGGTCATTTATTACGATGTTGTCAGACATGATACATTAGAAGACACAAACTCTGCGGGATGCAGAGCCAGGAGCAGAACACACATTTTAGAACAAAATAGACAAAACCGAATGTAATGTCTTTCACTAGAGAGGAAATTGCTATCAACAACTTCATTGACAAACAACAATAACAAGTTAAAGACTTTTCATATCTAAGGAACACTTTTTCAGCAAGTGGGAGCAGCGAAATTTAACAAAGATGCAATAAAACAAATCAAATTATAGGACAAATAACAATTTTAAAATGCAAATGTTTCACAATGAACACTAGAAGAACTTTGAACAACACGATCTTTCACCAGACATTATCCTATAGTGTCAGACGGATGAGAGCATCAACCGACAGAAGAAAACCAGTCACGACAAAGATGGTCTACACAGAATGCAGAAAGTATCAAGATAACATCGAGATAGAAATGAAGACAACAAGAAAAACGTCGCTGAAACATCAATACTGAACTTCATCAAGAAACATCAATACTGGAACATCATCACAGAAACAAACAAGTACTGAGACTTCAAATCAGAAATATCAAGATACATGAGATGAAATAGAAACATCAAAAAACTTCATCTGAAACATAATACTGAACTCATCAAGAAACATCAATACTGAACTTCATCAAGAAACATCAATACTGAACTTCATCAAGAAACAACATCAATACTGAACTTCATCAAGAAACATCAATACTGAACTTCATCAAGAAACATCAATACTGAACTTCATTAAGAAACATCAATACTGAACTTCATCAAGAAACATCAATACTGAACTTCATCAAGAAACAACAAATTAAATTGTTCGCTTGCATAACCAGATTACCAACAGTGCGTCTCAAAGAATGATGCTACTGATATACAATAGATACAATTTGTTTAAAGTCGCTTACAGAAATGGTGGACCACAGAAATAACAGAGGCAGTGAAAGATACAATGAAACCTAAGAAAAGTTCGTAGAAAGACTCTGTTCTAGAAATCTCTTCTTATCCTTGCGCTACAATGCTATCAGTATTATCGATATAACGGAAGAATGCAGTAAAACTATATAGCAATAGCTAAACAAGTACAGGGTGTTCAACTTAAAAGCAGCCTGTGAATGGAGCTAATCTGGCATATAGGTATGGAAATGAGAAGGTTTAGTTATGACGTAGTATAGGTCAAGGTTGTGTGATGGTGTGTAATTGTAGTGCGGAAAAGGGGCGATGAACAAATGTGACGTAGGACAAGCTAGTCAGAACCGGTTAAATAGTAAATAGACGAGATGCAATGCCTACCTGGCAAATTTCTATTTATCACTGGGGCTGCTTTTAAGTTGAACACCCTGTATAAAGTACTGTAATTTTACAAAATATGAGGCAATCCAGGATTAGACAAAAGATAGATAGATCAAAGTAACTATAATCATCATGAGAAACTGATATTCTTCTTCTGCGTTCTCACTAGATTGGGATTTTGGATTCTCTAATAAAGGCAACCGTCTGCCTCAGATTATCAGCCATACAGTTTGTCTTGGACGCTAGTGTAAGTGGGTCACTTCTTTCTTCTCAAGTCTGCATACTGGGGGCAGTTCTTTCTGCTTTCCCGTTTGTGTCAACCTCTTCCCGCAGTAAGTTTTGGCCACCCTCGTGATGGTAGGTCTCACATTCTTACTGCGTGGCTAAATCTCCGATGCAGATTGGCGTCCGTAGAATCCGTTATCCCATTCCTCATTGTGAGGGGTCTTGCACCATGTTATGCGCCTTACGGTCTGGTGCATCTGTTTTCTGCAAGCATTTGTTTCGGGTTAGCATTTCCTAGCGGACAAATGCATCCGATTTAAGTCAAACCTCCTTAGTCGCCTCTCACGACATGCGTGGCAGGTAACCGTGGTTCTACTCTTTACAATCCAAATTTGGCCCGGTAACCACTCGGGCGAAGAAACTGATCTATCGTAACTGATTAACTGACTGATTGATTGATATGATCAACTCCAAATGTGATACTTCTAGATATGATTGCTTGTAGAATCTTAGTCACGTGTCTGAACAAATGTATGTTATCAGTGGCGGCTCGTGATCCTTATTGTTGGTGGGACCAGATACAAATTTTCGGAAAAATAATGGTTTTGTGTTGGTTTTTGTTTTCATTTATTAAATAATAAATATACGTTACACATATTTTTAGTGGGCCTCACTACCCCAAACGTTGCATAGCCGCCGCCGCCGCCGCTGTTTATCATGCTGGATAATATACAAACACTTTGTTCGACATTCAGATATGCCTGTTCAACTTTCTCTGCGTTTTGATTGATTAATTAATAGGAATATTCTCATTGCACTTTGGAGAGTAACCATATATGCTTCGATCTCGTTCTTACACAGTAAGATCTCAGCAACAGTGCACGAATTCCATACCACAGGCGAGGGTCACCCTATGTAATTTAGAAATATTTTGTAGAAATTTTATTTTTTAAACGTTTTAGAGGAATTTTGCCAGTGCTGCGCCTTTTCAGACTGCTCTTCTCGAATTGCCAAGGAGTCGTTTACGTGCTCAACTTGAAAATGTTGTATCGTCCATCCCCGATAAAACTAAGAACTCGATCTCACTTACGCTGAGATAAGGGATCTGGTAATAAATCCGATGAATCGAGAGAGAGCAAACCAGAGAGGAGCAAACCAGAGAGAGAGGCAAACCGAGAGAGAACAAAGACCAGAGGAGCAAACCGAGAGGAGCAAACCGAGAGGAGCAAACCGAGGGAGAGAGGAGCAAACCGAGAGGGGGAAACCAAGAGAGCAAACCAAGAGAGAGCAAACCAAGAGGAGCAAACCGAGAGGAGCAAACCGAGAGGAGCAAACGAGAGGAGCAAACCAGAGGAGCAAACCGGGGAAGAAGAGCAAACCAAGAGGGAGCAAACCGAGGAGACGAGGCAAACCAGAGGAGCAAGACCGAGAGGAGCAAACCGAGAGAGAGCAAACCAGAGGAGCAAACCAGAGAGACAGCAAACCAGAGAGGAGCAGAAGCCGAGAGGAGAAACCGAGAGGAGAAACCGAGAGAACAGCAAACCAGAGGAGCAAACCGAGAGGGAGCAAACCGAGAGGAGCAAACCGAGGAGGAGAGCAAACCGAGAGGAGTAAACCGAGAGGAGTAAACCGAGAGGAGAAACTCGAGAGGAGCAAACCGTGAGGAGCAACCGGAGGGCAAACCGAGAGGAAACGAGAGAGCAACGAGAGGGAGAAACCGAGAGGAGAACAAAAACCGAGAGAGAGCACCGAGAAACCGAGAGGAGCAAACCGAGAGGAGCAAACCGGGAAACGAAGAGAGCAAACCGAGAGGAGCAAACCGAGAGGGAGCAAACCGGAGGAGCACGAGAGGCAAACCGAGGGGGAAGAGAGCAAACCAAGAGAGAGCAAACCGAGAGAGAGAGGAAACGAGAGACCAGAGGAACAAGGGAACCGGGGAGAAAAGAAGCAAACCAAAGAGGAGCAAGACCGAGAGGAGCAAACCGAGAGAGAGCAAACCAAGAGGAGAGCAAACCGAGAGACAGCAAAACCGAGAGGAGCAAACCGAGAGGAGCAAACCGAGAGGAGTAAACCGAGAGACAGCAAACCAAGAGGAGCAAACCGAGAGGAGCAAACCGAGAGGAGCAAACCGAGAGGGAGGCAAACCGAGAGGAGTAAACCGAGAGGAGAAACCGAGAGGAGCAAATCGAGAGGAGCAAACCGAGAGGAGCAAACCGAGGGAGCAAACAGAGAGGAGGCAAACCGAGAGGAGCAAACCGAGAGGAACAAACCGGAGGAGTAAACCGAGAGAGGCAAACCGAGAGGAGCAAACCGAGAGGAGGCAAACCGAGAGGAGCAAACCGAGGAGGAGCAAACCGAGAGGGGGAGCAAACCGAGAGGGAGCAAACCGAGAGGGAGCAAACCGAGAGGGAGGCAAACCGAGTATCTTTGAAACAAAAGACGAGCACTTAACCTCTACATCACATATATCCCTATTCTCTATGTATCTAAACATAAGTGCAATGTTCTCACATTCTCAACGCAAACCCCATATATCACATAGAGTGGTTAGCTTGCTTGATTACAACAAACACAAACAAACAAACAAACTTATTAATCTGATTTAGAAAAACCACCACATGTTGTAGATATAACAAGAAATGTTCTCGTAGGGAAGTGAAAATGTCTACGAAATTGCAAAACTGCCAGCACGGTTAACACTTTCATTGACAGATGCAAAGATAATATTGCACTGGTCCACAACTTGCTTTCCTGGAAATGGCAGATTCAATGTGGTAAAATGTAGTAATTTCATCAAAGTGAGCAATATCTGTTACAGACAAATATAAACACATACGCATTCATGTTTTTGCGTATTGACTGTGTGCTAACGACATGTTTCATTTTCAAACGTGAAATGCTCTGTCAGCCGGGTATCACTCACTCCACCATACTTATACAGCGTGTTTGTAAAGTCTCACAAAACTTCATATAAAGGCCAGCTTGAAAAAGAAAGTACATGACGTCATCAAAAATGTGCTAAAACAAAGTATCGAAATTAGTCACAATAGTTACTGTATGGTCTACTTTGTTCTTGGTAAACTAAAAAGAACAAATGAAATATTCATTATAACAAATGTTGGAAATATCTACCACGGACTTCAAGATATGTCTGTACACGTTTCTTTATATTATCAAATATTCTTTCTTCAGATGAAAACACCATTATGGTTTGAGTGAAAAGAATTACCCCAGCAGACAACAGTCGTTCACTGCATATTGTACCACAATTGACTATGGAACACATTTTTTGATGACGTCATGAACTTTGTTTTTCACATTTGTTCTACATATAAAGTGTTTAGAAACATTCTGTTCTATGTGCTGCTGGCAGTTACTGCAACTTTAGGTTTCGTATGTACCTACTTTGTGTTATCAGAGCCAAACATGGATAATGAGCCTAGTGCAGTGGCAAAAATAAACATGTGAAATGCGGTGCCTGAAAAATTATGCTTCTGAGCCCATTATCGCCTCCTCCCGAAGGCTTCAGTGTCTACTGGGTAGGGGGCAATCTACCCCTTTGGAAACATATGCTCTAGCACTAGGGGTGAGGAGCGATCTCTGTGATCTCTGAGCGATCAGTCAAGGTGAAGTTTTCTGTGGTCATTCCCCACCACTAGATTTCCTGTTGGTCACAGCAAACTCTAATGTACTCTAGGTATGTGTTCAAATGTTGAAGAAAATGGTATACTTACCTAATGCGTTACTTCGTTCTTTGTTCGATTAAAGAGCACTTGAGCTTTCGGCTCTTCGGTTCGGTGCCATGGACATCATATCCCTTCGGTTCGGTGCCATGGACATCGTAACCCTTCAGTGCCACGACCACTGTAAATAATGAAACGCTGTTTCTTTTCTGCCAGCCCGCGGAAATGAACCCCACTCACAGGGGGCTTGTCACCCGTCGTCCAATGCGCTACGAACACGCTGAGAAGGCTGGAGTACTTCGTCTTTAAGAACGTTATCAATCTTCAGAAAGTTGCACATATTTATTCTCTATCTCCAGTTCTAGTCAGTATCATTATGTCTTCCTTCCAACCACAGATAGTGCATGCATATTGTCCAGTAGTACTCACATTTGTACAGATGGGATACCAGTAACACTTTATAAACAAACAGAAAACCTCACTTAATAGTACTACATCTTCTGAGTGATATTGTAGAATGGTGTTAGATTTGATTAATTATATTTGTACTTTTTAAAATCAATGTTGGGTCCACCCTTTAGTGCCGCAGAGGGTGGTACCCAGCTACGTTTTAAACGTGTAAAATGTCGAGAGTCGTCATTCTTTCGAACGAAAACTGCTCGGAATTGTAAAATTTTGTTTAATTGCCTATTGATTCTATGAAGGCTTCCACCCTTTGGCCGCGAACAAGCGTTGGGCACTACACTTTGATTTGAGAAAAAAGTATTGGCTATATTGGAGACAGTCTGAACGGGTAAGTGTAGTTTGTTAAGTAGGGCTACTCTTTGATGGTGGACCAAAGTCTTTGCTAGTTTTGGTTACTGACCCTGAATTCTGTTATATCATTCTTCTTCTTTACGATCGGTTTCATATGCTCAGTCTAAACCATGAGATGGGCTGCTTCTTTAAAATTAAGTTTCTTTTTTATCTTTCTTTAGCTTGCTCTGAAATTAAATATTTCGGACACATCAAAGACCTGAGGGCATAGAAAAGATCATTTCGGAGAGAATGATGCATGGAAGAAGAATGTGAGGAAGATCTGAAAGACGACGGGTGCAAGATGTCATTAAGGATCTGAAAATAACTGCTGATGACGCTGGTCAACTTGACAGAACAGTTTTCAGGACTGCTGTCATGGAAGCCAAGTTCTGGAAGGGACAATCTACTTGATGATGATAAACTTGTTCTGTAAACTTTGTTCATGAGGCCGTGTTTCCTTTCGTTGATGTATGTATGATAGACATGACTGCAAGATATGCAGATATAAATCTCCCTCTTCTTTTTCTTTTTTTGCTCCTCCATGAGGACACAATGTATATACTTACTAGATTGGTTTCTATTCTGCCTTTTTTACCAGGTCTGTCTATTATGGACTTTTTACTTTCTTTCTTTTTCTTCTTCTTTACCCTTTTGCCCCTCTAAAGGCAGGTCATTTGGCAAGATAGGCCCCCTCACCGATGCCAAAGGCCTTGTTAGCTCTCATGCACTTGGTTGCAGTTTTATAGTTGAGTATTTTTACTGGGTGGGGTAGCTAAACGAAATAAACGAAACACAAGCAAGTTTCAGAAGAGGTAGAGGCACTAGAGACCATAATGAGACTCATTATCGAGAAATGCAGAGAATACAATATAGATCAGCACGCATGTTTCATAGACTATAGCAAGACTTTCGACCATATACAACATCAGAAAATGTGGAACGTCATGAAAGACATGCATTTTCCAACACACATAATACAACTCATAGAATATTTATACCACGAACAACAGGCAACCATTAAAATAGAAGGTGAAGTAGCTGAATGGTTCGAGATTGAAAAGGGGGTATAACAGGGATGTATTTTGTCCCCATACTTATTCAAAATATATGCGGAGAACATCAGGAGGAATGTAAAAGACGACGCCAACTATGTGAATTACGACCCTTTCACTATAGGCGGCAAATGCATACCAGAGCTTAGATACGCAGACGATACAGTATTATTATCCACAAGCAAAGAGGGTTTGGAAAACCTAGTCATGACGACAAAGAAACTTAGTGAAGACTAACATATATATTTGAATACACACACACACACAAAATAATGTCAACTGACAAAGCAAAGGCTCACCTAACTAGAGACAAGTGAATTTCAGATGCGCTGCAAAGAGAGCAACGTCCTATAAAGGATAAGCACCTTGATGATGATGATGGGGTAGCTAATCCCACGCCAAACCTCCACTTTCGCCGTCTACGGCATGTGGTAGGTATTAGTGGTTATATTATTTACCCCGAATATGTACCCTGGTAACAGCACGAGCGTCTATTTTATGATGAATATCTTCAACTCATTATTGGACAGGAGAGACGTATAGGCGCATGTGTTGTGATTCTCATCGTCTATATTGCGATCAGATTTCACATCAAACATGTATGCACCTACCCTTCTACCAATTCCAAGTAGCTCTCCTTCGATCCATACCCACTTGGCCAGACATTAGTCTGTTACCAGGGCCACCACGTGGAGGTGGGGTAGGATATTGATCAGTACCAGCTCACTGACCCTGGCGCCACTGTGTATCCGTACATTATTGCGCCTGAGGCCCCTCTTTTTTCTTTGAAAATGAAAATCGTGGCATATCCTAAAGGACGTAGCTACAGTAAGCGAGTCGTTGATTTTCTAGACACCACTTATACGTTCGGTAATTTGCTATTGCTTTATGAACGGTGAGGTTTGTTTTGACCTTTTGTAAAAATCCTACAGAAACGAATTTGCTTCCAAACTTGCCCACAGTGGGATTTGAACCAGGTACGCTTGGGTATGTGATCGAGCTCACTACCGCTTGAGCTACAGACGCTCACACCGCTTGAGATACATCCGCTATTTTCATTAGTGTTTTTTAAAACGAGGTCTCTTCTTTCATTTTTTTAATCAATCTAATCATGTTGGTTTATGTTTGTTTCTTTTCTGTTTGTTTCTTCTCCGTTTTTGAGCAGCTTAAAAATGACTAGCGTAAAACGATAAAAGCTTTTTTTTTCGATTTATTTTATCGTCTTCCTGCTTCTGTTCTTTTAGCAATAGCTTGAGTGAATAAAACAAGAAATTGACATTTGAGTATTAAAACAAAACTTTATTTTGTCACGCGCTGTTAATAACAGTTTTAACTTGTGAAATAATCTTAACGACAATCAATAATCCTATAACACAGAGGTGTCCAACCTTTTCAGCAGGCGGGAAAAATTTTCCCAGAAATAATATTTTCTGCCGGCACTTATTTTAAAAAAAAAACCCAATTAAAGTAAACAAGTAAGCGCTCTACAGCTTCGACCACATTATCGTATCTCAGAAGGTGAGATCGTGGTCAAACGATTGGCTGATTTAATGTAAAAAAACCAACAAGAAATAGGAATATTTTTTGGAAGAAAATAAAACATATCTGAGAATCAAACATATTAATTGGACAATTTAAAAATATTTAAAAGTGAGAAATCTGACTTTGTTTTGCAGAACTAAGTGCATCAAAATTAATCTCGATTGATGTTGTCGCTACAACACGCCAACACTTTTTCCACATGAACATCAGTAATTCGTGTTCTCACTTGTGATTTGATGTTGTTCATGCGACAAAAAAACTGTTCACACGCATAAGTGTTTCCAAATAGCGAAACCTTCGACAGAGCATGTTTGTAAAACGCAGGATTTTATCCTTTTCCAAATACGTTTTATAGAACTCTTCCAAACCAACTTGATGGAATTTCTCCTTTAACTATGTATCACAACACATTTCACAATATTCCATTTGTAATTTTCCTGGTAATAAATTCACGTCTACTGTGAATGGCGTTTAACTATGTATCACAACACATTTCACAATATTCCATTTGTAATTTTCCTGGTAATAAATTCACTTCTACTGTGAATGGCGTTTAACTATGTATCACAACACATTTCACAATATTCCATTTGTAATTTTCCTGGTAATAAATTCACTTCTACTGTGAATGACGTTGCTGGTAATAAATTCACTTCTACTGTGAATGACGTTGCTGGTAATAAATTCACTTCTACTGTGAATGACGTTGCTGGTAATAAATTCACATCTACTGTGAATGACGTTCCTGGTAATAAATTCACTTCTACTGTGAATGGCGTTGCAAATGTACAAAAGTACATGACAGACCATAGATTCCCAAACTTTTTGGCCCGCCGCCCACCTTGCACAACATAAACTTTGTAACGCCCCCCTCCTCCTCATTATACCAGTTTGACAACTCTACCCCACACCCACATATATACATGCTCTATTTTTTCCTCAACATAGCAATTTGATATTTATTTCTGTAGTGCATGGTCAATTTTAGGTAAACACGTAAAAACAAAGTACTACAGTTTTACAAAATACATAAACAGTGACGATAAACAGCAACGTTTCGACCAAAGGCCTTTATCAAGCAAACAATACAACAAGAATGACGAATTTCGAGGAACACTACAAATGGACGATTACATGTGGAAACATAAACCTATCTGATGAAAAAATGGGAATAAAAACGAACAACGAAATGAGTGCAACACAAAAACCGAAAGTGGAAAGGAGAGGAACAATAAACCATATAGTGGATAAATGACACATATATGGAGCAAACACACATATAGATAACAAGGCACGAGATAAGACAGTACTAAGAAGCATTGGAATGTAATGCGTTGAGTCCAAGAGGTCGCAAAGTGCCATAGAATGAAATAAAACGGTTCTCCAGGGCGAATCGACTGCGATCATCGGAGGAACATGATCGGATGGCTGTGACCTGGACATCGTCAACTCCTGAATGGCCAGTATCATTGAAATGAGTGGCCACAGGAGTCAAAGAGCATTGGCGAATATCGCGTAAGTGTTGGGCGAATCGGTCACTGAGCCTCTTACCGGTTTCACCAATATAGGCCTTATGGCATCGTTTGCAGGTGATAGCATAGATGATATTGCGGGACTCACACGTGAAACTGTCTTGAATGGTATAGGTAGCTTTTGGAAAAGAGACAGTACGGGTCTGTATTACATAAGCACATGTATTACAGCGCCGACGGCCACATTGGATGGTGCCAAAGTGACTCTGGATGTTAGGCTTGAGGCGACTGTGTACCAACAAATCCTTGAGGCTTCTGTCCCGTCTAATTGCTAATTCAGCTAATTGCTCGCCAGGAGGCCCTCTCTCACATACTTAGAAACCCCAAGTCTGACAGGGTTAAACTTATCTTAACTTTCCACCCTCATAGTTCCCTGGTGAAAAAGGTCTTATTCCATCATCTCCTATTCTTCAGTCTGATCCTGAGACACGTTCAGTCTTCCAACACTATCCTTTGGTGGCGTACAGACGGGACAGAAGCCTCAAGGATTTGTTGGTACACAGTCGCCTCAAGCCTAACATCCAGAGTCACTTTGGCACCATCCAATGTGGCCGTCGGCGCTGTAATACATGTGCTTATGTAATACAGACCCGTACTGTCTCTTTCCAAAAGCTACCTATACCATTCAAGACAGTTTCACGTGTGAGTTCCGCAATATCATCTATGCTATCACCTGCAAACGATGCCATAAGGCCTATATTGGTGAAACCGGTAAGAGGCTCAGTGACCGATTCGCCAACACTTACGCGATATTCGCCAATGCTCTGTGACTCCTGTGGCCACTCATTTCAATGATACTGGCCATTCAGGAGTTGACGATGTCCAGGTCACAGCCATCCGATCATGTTCCTCCGATGATCGCAGTCGATTCGCCCTGGAGAACCGTTTTATTTCATTCTATGGCACTTTGCGACCTCTTGGACTCAACGCATTACATTCCTATGCTTCTTAGTACTGTCTTATCTCGTGCCTTGTTATCTATATGTGTTTGCTCCATATATGTGTCATTTATCCACTATATGGTTTATTGTTCCTCTCCTTTTCCACTTTCGGTTTTTGTGTTGCACTCATTTCGTTGTTCGTTTTTATTCCCATTTTTCATCAGATAGGTTTATGTTTCACATGTAATCGTCCATTTGTAGTGTTCCTCGAAATTCGTCATTCTTGTTGTATTGTTTGCTTGATAAAGGCCTTTGGTCGAAACGTTGCTGTTTATCGTCACTGTTTATGTATTTTGTAAAACTGTAGTACTTTGTTTTTACGTGTTTACCTATTTTTCCAAGTTTTACTGCAGTCTCCACCTTTTTTCGATAATGGTCAATTTTCAAATGATTATATGCATGAAATAGAAAATTGATGAAAAAATGGATCGTGTAAGAACGGGCATAAGATAAAGTAAAATTGCAGAATTCAAATTTTAAATGATTATTCAATCGCAAAATCATGAAAATAATTTATTTTAAAATATTTATTATTAATTTCTTTTAAGGAGCCACCGAACCCTATTTGCCTGAACTACCCCCAAAGTCTTCTAAACCCACAATCGCCCCCTAGAACGCTTCAGCGCCCACGGGAGGAAGCGGTACCCCTCCAACTTTGGGACATGCTTCACTAGACTTAAGAACAGAAAACCAAAATGTGTAGCTTTGTAACGAATGACATCCATCGTAAAGGCGTTGTGACTCAGGACGTGATTAGGTCGAAGTACGGGTGCGACTGTTCTACATGCCGTATGGGAATAATGGGAATGAAACGTACTCGCATTCTCTACGCAAATCAGACAGATCACAAAGAGTGGAAGACAAAACACAAGCAGCAAACAACATTTAGAAACATGCCTACAGTATAGTAAAACTTGGCATGACCCGCAAACAATCTGCTGCGTGTAATGATCGCAGTGAACCCTACCTTGGCTTCTGTACCACTGAGCAGTACAGAGAACTTCCTAGTCCGTTAGTGATAGTACTGTCCAATTCTGACTAAACCTAACACTAACCATACAACCAAATAACTTGCTAAGCAAATAGAAAAGAAAGACGAAGCTCATTAAAAAATGACTATCAAATAAATGTAACTCTAATGTAAACCAATCGTAAAAAAAACCCAAACACACAGAACAACTAATTAATTAACAAATCAAATAAGTAGTCAACTTACTATACAATGTCAGAATTACAACAAAAATCAATAAAAGAATGAATAAAATACACTGCTAAAAACAAAGCGGTATCAACAAAGAACCTACTTGAAAACTTAGTAAGAAAAAGTAAGCGAAAAACGACAATCAGTCACACCCCTACCACCACATAACTCTACTCCTACCCCTAAATTTAATCTCATGCAAACCACAACCTGATTCGAAAAAAAATTGTCCGTGACACTACTGCGAGGTTTGAACTTTTAACCTTCAAATCGCCAAGAAAATGTCTGAGCGACCTCGCCAGCGAACAATGAAAAGAATTCAAAAAAACTACTTCAACATATGCAGACAAAGTGGGAAACAAAGGTCAAACTATTACCACTACCACGAAAACCACCCCTACCACCACGAAACCTCCACCACCACTACTAACAAAACCACCACCACCACCACCACCAAACCCGAACCCAGAACCGACCCGACCCGCAACCCGTCCCCAACCCCAAGCCTACCCCTACCCCTACCCCTAACCCCTAACCCATTTCTAAGCCCAACCCCAACTCAATTCTCAACCTTAACCCAATTCTCAATCTTTTTTTTATTTTTTTAAAACTAAGTCAGGATTCGAACCACAGTCAGGATTCACATATTCAAAACGCCAGGCAAACATCTTAACCATGTCGCTATAGAGACCACTAGCTATTATGCTGGAAAAATCAACGAACCCAAAAACTACAAACTCAACAAACCAAACAAGAAATTAAGAGCTCATAAACCCATCAAGTAGTAAACAAAACAACGACTAATATAACACTACCACCATTACTCTTACCGTAACTTTAACTCACGAGTTCCCTATAGCTTGCTCTGTAAGCGTCGTTCACCGAGGACGTGCTTCATTTGTTTGATGTATGTATGATTGACATGAGGACGTGCTTCATTTGTTTGATGTATGTATGATTGACATGAGGACGTGCTTCATTTGTTTGATGTATGTATGATTGACATGATCGCGGAATGTGAATTGAACAATGAAACAAATGTCATTATCCTCAAAAACTTCCGTCTTTTACTTCTTCTTCAAACGCTCCATATCGAGCACTCGTTAAACCTCTCTTTGTGATTTGTAAGTTATCCGAGCTTACGAGCGATTGCACATTGTGCCAGTTATGCGCCTACAAGTAGGCCAGCACATCAATTATGCAATGCTTTTTTTTTACTACTGTAGCAGCCCTAGGCCCTTACCTTAGTAACGCTGTGCTGTAACAAGAGAGGCGCGCATCAGGCCGCACCGTAAAGAGCAGTATAATCAGCGAAATCAAAATACAATTTGAACCATTCTATAATTAAAAAGCACAGTCACAGAAAATAGCTACAAGTGGAATGCGCTGCCTGAGTCACCAACACCAGCATAAGAAAGCAAGTTGGCACAGAACCTTGCTTGAATTACATTGAGAAAAGTGATCTGGCCACTTAATTAGAAAGCTCCACAGTATACAGAGTCTTCTACAGCAGAACATAGGAAAGTAGGCGAGAGGAAGACCACGAAAAAGATGGTTAGATGGCATAGCAGAATCCTGTCACAGAGCAAAAAATAACAATCACCCAAGTCACCTGAACAGCGTGAACAGAAAAACAAAAAACGACGACACTTTGCAACAATCTGGTAGCAGTGTGACACAAAAGAAGAAGAATTAAAACTCTTTACGCAACGCTTTTCTATATTGGTCTATGATTTTTGAGACGGTAGATCCAGAAGTTACAATTTACAAAATTTCTCACTTTTTAAAAAGCCACTAAAATTGTTGTTTCAACGTGGCGTTGCAACCAGCTGCGCAGCTACATTTCGACAGTGCTTTAATTTGACTACCGGCAATGTATTTATTATAGGGACGCTTTATCCTCTCTCCTTCCTACATTCATGGTTTTTATTCTGTTTGCAATATTTCTTTGAGTTTTGAAAATAAAATAATATAATAATTATTTTTTGCGCACGGAACTGGAAGGCCGCAATTTGACATCGAAAGAGACACAACTTGACATCGAAAGAGCCGTATGCGGCTCGCGAGCCGTAGGTTGCCGACCCCTGGTCTATGTTATTCCGATACATTGGTTGTCGCTCTAGACTATAACAGGTTCGACAGGACATTTAAAGAAAATAATGAAGACAAAGACAAGAGGAAAGAAGATAGAGTTTGAAAATGAACATTTGTGTTCACAAACGATGGTTGAACTTGTTGAATGAACATCATCATGTGGTGTATTCTGAACAGAACTTTGCCACTTTAACATTCCATCAGAATTTCAATCTCTAATATTCCCCCTGTTTCGTCACTGCAGCCGTCATTCTCAAATTAGGAGTTACATCCTGAATCCATCTTCTACCGGTATCTGTCTCTTCTTCTATTTATCGTGGCATCTCCTTCTACGATGGTCTTCATCTACCCTTGGTGTCTTTTTTATATGTTCAAAATGGGGTCAAAAGTGCATTCATAGGGACAATGTAGCGCTAGATTTAGTAAAATGGCACTAATTAAGATCATACCCCAACTCCAGGTGGTGACCCTGGAAACAGACAGCTGATTCTGTCTGGATACGCGAGTAGGGTTCCAGGAAGAGCTACTCTGGTATAAGAAGTGATGCAGGCGCAGTCAGGTTTGATGAGATCTGCTCGCAACACAGACGAGCAGAATCCCAGAGTAATTATTTTTGAATGTCTCTCCCGGCCGATGGGAAAATCTGAATAAATAAAAAACGAATCGTAAGAACGAACAAGGTCCGAGTCGCCAGAAGACCCATGTCCCTCGAAGCAATAGTCGCAGGAAACTTGCTAGCTCTCGGCACGAATCGGTTAGAAATGATGCAATACGTCGAGACGATACAGGGAAAGATTGCAGTAAACCCCATATCAGAGGCAAACCGCAGATATATTTATTGGGTAAGGTTGGCCGAGCGCAAATTTTAAAGTGCGCTCCAGTACCTAACGAACGCCACCCTCCCGAAAAACCGGACAAGGTACTGTTGCACTAGCAATTTAAATCCGCGAAAGAACTGGGGTGGGTGATTCTAGCAACCGCAAAATCTCGGTTACATTGCTAGCGCCGAGTGAAACGACCCTCTAAAATATCTGTGCGCAGCCCCAGCCCAGTGTTTCCACCAGGGACAGGGAAAATGCAGAGTAGACATTGCAAATTGCCAAGTGCCGACACGCGCTTGGAAACGGCTGAGAATACTCCTACTCTGGCATAAACTCACCGTGGATAGAAAAATAATGCCAATAATGTAAAGGTTTACTGGTACACACCCAAACACTGGCGAAAGGCGATACTTTTCGGACGCCGATCATCTTACTCTAGCAAGATGACGTCCAAGTGGCGAACCCAACTGTTCCACAGTTCTAGGGAATGCTACCCCAGTAAATAAAAAGTTGGCAAGAAATCAGATCTGCTGGCCTAGACACCCATAGGCGCATAACTTGGCACAATACAAATCGCTCTTAGGCTCAGATCACATATACACCAAAAAGAGTGGTTTAATAAGTGGGTCGATATAGAGCATTCGCAGAAGAAGAAATGTTCAAAATGTTCTCATTCTGTTTTTGTAGCAACATTCAGTGTTCTATGATTTTGTCTTCTTTCTAAATAGATCTTTTGTTTTCTACTCTGTCCATGATATTTGTATGACTCTTCTCTAACACTTATATTTAAACACACAAATATGTTTTTCCACTACCTTGTTCAAATGTCCATGATTCACACTCATACTTTGCCATTAGGAACATGCATACTCTTGGTATTCTAAACTTTATAGAAAAAACTAAAAAACTATTAAAAACACTAGTTTTATATATGATGTTTTTAAAAAGCACATTAAAACATCTTAAAATAAAGTATTATCGATCTGGGGGAAGACTGCAGTAAAATTATGAAGCAATAACGAAACACGTAAAAACAATGTACTGTAGTTTTACAAAATTACAAATAACAATAACAATACACAGCAACGTTTCGACCAAAAAGCCTTTATCAAGTAAAGAATACAAGAGAAGTGAAGAATTACACATCTCTCTCAACACACAAAGTTATCCTATTATGCTTATTAAAGAAAGTAACAAGCGTGATAAGATGAATGGCAGCAAATAAAGAACAAAAACAAGACATATCTGAAAATAAAGAACAAAAACAAGACATATCTGAAAATAAAGAACAAAAACAAGACATATCTGAAAATAAAGAACGATTGAGAACATGCGTTATCAGACTGTTGAGGTTGATGGTGTTGATGACCATAAATCTCACAAACACAAAAACATGTTGATTAAGGAACAATATGCCGGTGCAATGAAGTCAAACTTTCACCTTTAAACTCGTATCTTTCTCACAGACAAAATTAATTCCAGAAATTTTTTAAGTGGAATTAAAAGAAGAACTGTTCCATCTGTGTATTTTAACTCTGAATTAAATTTCCACGAATTGAAAATGAATTAAAATGTTTGTAGTTTTAGTCAGACCTTACACTTGTCATTTATCTGTTCAGTGTGGATGTAAATATGGGGAGAGAATGCAACCGGGGGGTTAATGTGAGTGTGTGTGGGGGTGTTAAAAGGGGGTAAAGAGGGTGGGGTTTGGATGTGTGGGGAGGGTTAATGTAGGTGGAGGAGGGTTAAGGGAGGGGGGTAAGATCACAAGTTAAGGGTAGGATTATAAATAATTTTTTTGTTAAAGTAGTTAAAACCAAAATAGTAGTTAGATTAGAAGCAATGGTCTTAGTCTATCCCAAATATAGTTCACGGTAGCTCTGCCCTTATCAGGGCAAATGACACTTAACAGTGACAGAGCACATCACTCATTATCTACAACCAGACCAGGTTCTACACAAGAGGCCCACAGTCCACTCAGAGAACAGAACCCCACTTAGGCAGTAGACCTCCTCGGGCCGCCAGCCAGACAACAGAAAGCCCAGCCTTCGACATGATCAGAATGAGCACGCCAGTTAGCCAAAAGAAAAATCCAACAATAGAGAACCACAGATAAAACCAGCACACAAGTCAGATCTACACGCAGATCGACATAAAATGCCTTTATCAGGGCCGCACACAGACACAGATCACGACTAAATGTTCTTATTAGAACAGAAGTCGCGTGCCAGCGTGTTTGTAGCGCGTTGGACTACGGGTGACTAGTCCTCTGTAAGTGCGGTTCAACTCCGTGGACTGGCAGAAAAGCTACAGGTTCCCCAGATTTACGGTGTTCGTGGCACGAGCCGAAGGGTTACGATGTCCATGACACGAGCCGAAGAGCTTTCAGCTCAAGTGCTTCTGGATCGGAAAAATTAAAATTAAAATTAGAACAGAAAAGACATGCACAATATTCAACACACAGTCCACACTAGGACAAGTCCCAGCCCACATGACCACACTAAGAAAAAGACCAATAGCCTAGATAAAACCAAAAAGGCACATGTCTTAGGTTGAAAGGCTGCCTTGGCCTCATAGAGACTTAATACACCACCATACAAACAAGCAAACAAACATACCCATTTTCTTACTCCCATTTTGAATCATTCGAATGTTTCACCGTCTACACTAACCGTTGCTTGTTGCTCATGATAAAGTGTTTCTATCATCGTATATTCGTCTTGTTTGAATGTTTAATATTTATTCTTTCAAGATAATATTATCAAAAACATTTTGCCAATTAATTATGGATGAACAAGTAAGAATGACCATATCAAAATTAATTTAGGAAAAAAATGTGATTAAGTTCTCATTTCAACAAGTTTGAAATTCCACAACATTCTCCACGGAAAATAAGATTTGATTAAAATTAGTCTTGCACTATTGCTCAGAGTCATGGGATTTCGCTAACAATGTCGTATTCAAACTGTGGAAGTGGAATTTTATCCAACCATAACGGTTGTCACGTCGACCCAGCCTCAATTTTGTACAATAAATGCACTTGGAATTCAATGCGGCTGATGTGATGATGACTACATCACCAATCTTGTGACAATGGTCAATGAAAACTATAGACCGCATTTTCCAATATTTCATATGGTATGAAAATTGGTTCCTGTATTACTTACATCAGTTAAATGTTACAATTAGATCAAAATAAAGTATATATTGATCATCGCCCGTGTGGGGCCGAGGACGGCAAGGAAGCAAAAATAGTACCACTGCGACCAACAAATCATGTCGTAAGAGGCGACTGATGTAGGGACTGGGAAGCTACCTAGTAAATAAAAAGCATTGCATAAATCGGATGTGCTGGCCTACTTGTAGACGCATAACTGGCACAATGTACAATCGCTCTTAGGCTCATATCACATACAATCACACAGAGGGGTTAACAAGTAATCGATATGGAGCGTTTGAAGAAGATATTGGTCAAAGTGGCTCAATACTTTCCTATGAGACTTGCAGATTTGTAATTCACTTGGTCCCATCTACTAGCTTCGTTCATCTCTTATCTATCTTACATGTTCTAGATCAGCGTTTCCCAACGGGTGTGTAACCGCCCCCAGTGGGTGCTGAAGCGTTCAAGGGGTGATAGTAATAAAAGTAAAAGTAAAGGAACCCTTTCATACCTTGTTTTGTATATAGGGCAATACAGTGTTAGGCCTGTATTATTCATTAACCGTCGGCACACGATAGGTGATGTGGCCAGCATCACGCCGGCCGCCTTTACTTTTCCAGAGCATGTCTGGTACCCAGTTGAGGCTGGGTCGACCTGAGAGCCGTCGCGGTAAGGAAAAATTCCACGCACACTGCGGGAGCTGAACCCGGACCACCAGGCTTGAGACGCGAGTTCACTAACAACCAGCTACCGCGGCTCTCGGGGAGGTAGTGGGTTGCAGAATAATTTGGGTGGTGTTCAGGCGATTAGGGTTCGGTGGCTCCTTAAAGAAGAAATTAATAATAAATATTAAAAATAAATTATTTTCGTGATTTTGCAATTGAATAATCATTTAAAATTTGAATTCTGCATTTTTTTCCGATCCAAAAGTACTTGAGCTTTCAGCTATTCGGCTCTGTGCCATGGACATCGTAACCCTTCGGTTCGGTGACACGAACACCGTAAATCTGCAGAACCTGTGGCTTTTCTGCCAGCCCGCGGAATTGAACCGCACTCACAGATGGCTTATCACCCGTAGTCCAACGCGTTACGAACTCGCTGGGCAGGAGGGCAAATTCTGCATTTAAATTCATTTTATGCCCCTCTTACACGATTCATTTTTTCATCAATTTTCAATTTCATGCATATAATCATTTGAAAATTGACCATGTATGACAGAAATATATTTATCAATTTTCTATGTCAAAGAAAAATAGAGTACGTATATATGTGGGGAGGGGCTGACAAACTGTTACAATGTGAATGGGGGCGTTACAAAGTTTATCTCGTACAAAGTGGGCGGTGAGTTGAACAAGTTTGGGAATCTATGTTCTTTATCATATATGTACCGGATTTACTACGAGAATTGATTGATGTTGATTGATTGATTGATTGATTGATTGATAGGACCATCATTATTGCACTTCTAAGCATTAGCATGTGTTTTCCGATTTTTTCTTACAGGAAGATATCAACGGCAGTGAATGAACTCAGCAGCAGCGAGAGTTGTCCCTGATGTAAATTTAAGTATGCGGAAACAAATTATTTTGTACATGCTCAACTTGAACCCGACAGTACCTACGTTCTCCGATAGACTAGCCGACACCTACGTTCTCCGATAGACTAGAAGCTTGATCTTCATATCTACATTGAAGGGATTTATGAAAAAAGTATCTCGATTGCTCCACATGGGAAACGAACTAAGAACTTTTAGAATGAGAGTCTTTACCTTACCAGTCAAAAAGACCTCCGAGCTTGGAGAATGATAACAGCTTTTTGACTATGAAAAGGTTCCGATAGAATAGTTGCACTTCACTAATTGTCACTGGTCGTATCTCTGGGGGTCTCTGTGGCTGAGTGGTTAAGCCCTTTGCCTTGTGAGTTGAAGGTCGTAGGTTCGAATCCGGACCACGTCGTTCTGTTCACGAGTGCAGTTTTTCCAGAGACCCTAGGATTGTTGCTGGAGCTACGGAGTTCGTGCTGTGTGCAATACTCTCGGCAGGTGGCGTGCCATTTCTATGGAGAGGACCGAGCCATATGGGGTAAAACCCGGTGCAATGAAGTCAATATTTCTGCTTTAAAACCTTTAAACACTGGCCGTAAAAGTTCCCAGGTTATGAGGACTCGCGGCAAGTGGTTGCGACTACAGGTTTCCTGAAAAGATCACTCTTGAAAGATCTATTCTTAAGCGCCTCTGAAGTCGGCCAAGACCCGCCTGCAAGGGGGAGACATTAGTCAAATGGTTGAAGCAGGCCTTCACGCAAAAATCAGTCAGAAGCGCCATACCAGACGTCATGTCTAACGCCTGAATTCACAGTGGGCGACCCTAGAATATGAAAAGAAAGTAAAGTAAATGAAAAAATAATTGTGTATAGTTGGCTTGCTATAAGTTTAGGCTTAGTCAGTTCTCTTAATATAGTCCCCTTGAACGAATTTTGCGTGAAGGCTAGCATTTCTTATCATCGGTATCTCTCTCCATTCAGACAAGCCTTGCTCCGACTTCTGGGGTACTTGTAAATTAGATCTCAAAGTAAAATATCCGAAAATGTGTAGTTCAACTGCGTACAGCGTGCACACCAAACATTTGTATAACTCAAGTTGGGTTTGTATCCCGGAATTAGCGCGACACGTGGTTTCTATAGAAGCATGTTATCGATCTCACTATCTGAGGACATTTTAATTATTTCAAACGATTCTAGAAAGTAACTAGTTATGAAACACAATCATAACATGTCTACAACTGAACGTTATGCTACTTTCTTCAAATAATAATTACATGATTAAATCATTCTGAATTTTCATTTTTACTGTTCCCTAGCCGTTACATGATTACCACTGTTCATCTATGGCTTCGCTAATGAAGTCATCTGTTTAATAATTATAGCAGTATAAATCATTTGATTGTTTTTTGTTTTTTTATATAACCAGAATTTCAATTAACCTGTTTTCTCTGTGAGTGCTTTTAAGGTATCTCATTTTGTAAATTAGAAAACAAAAATATATATTTTTTTATGAGTGAGAGATTATTTGAATGATGTCTCTAACGTTTCTATTAAATCTTCTTTAATTATAACTGATTCAGTAAAAACATATTATATAAGTCAGGATGGGGTGGGTGGGGTTAATTCCAGATTGAACAAGAAACAAAAAGACGGATGAGATTTATAACCGGGACATCACAATACTACATCAAGGGCGACAATTAAAATGATAGTGTTACAAAAGATAAAACACCAAAGAAAATAATTGTCAACTGTCTTAAAGAGTTATAGATTTGTACGAGTAAACAGATTCATTTTCATTAGAATGTTTTAGAGAAGGTCACGCTGACACGGATCGAGTTGTTCGAAATAAAATACTTGATCAACTTGTATCGATATCACAATTTGATTGTTATAAGATAGGGGGTAATTTGTCAATTAAACAACTCAATTTGTGAATATTAAAAAATTATGTATATGTTACATAAGGGCGTACGAATTTTAGAAAGGCTTAGGAGGGCATGGCACAAAAAAGGTTGAAATCACTGCAATAGGTGAAGGGGTATGTGTGGCGCAGAGGTTAGGTTCTCATCTCTCGTGTCAAAGGTACCAGGTTCGCTCCCTGGTAGAGCCATCTGGATATTTTGCCAGAGATCCCTGATCTCAGTGTGAGATCGAGTTCCTAGTCCTATCGGAGACGGACGATACAACGTAGGCCCCGTGTTCAATTTGAGCACGTAGGAGAACCATTGGCAGTTCAAAATCGAGAAGAGCTGGCTGGAAAGCCGCTGCCCGGGAAAAATTCACTAGAAAAGATTCACACAATAAATTCTTACAAAAATATCTTCACCATCTTCAAAATTACTGCGAGGGCTTCGCCGGTGCTACGGAGTTCGTGCACTGCAGCTGAGATCTTCCTGTGTATGAAAGAGATCGGAGCACACACAGTTACTTACCGAAGTTCAATATTGATGATCCTATCAATCAATCAATCAATCAATCAATCAAACAAAATAGTTGAGTTATGAACAAACAAGCAAAACGAACAATCATTATCCCACGATCGATTGGTCTTGGAATAGAATATCAATCAAAGACCATTAGCAATTCCTTGATCGAAATCAATCAGACCAGTCTCCGATATGGACTGAAATAAGTAAAAAAAATACTAATGAGCTGCATTCAATCGTTGCACTCAACATAATCGAACTGATCATAATCGATCATCATATCAGACTCGATGAATATGCTTCAGCTGACTGAATCTGAAAGTATGCCTGTGGAATGGGTGGACATCATTCGGAGATCACATCTCAAGAAAATGACTTGGCTGTACACGCCTGGACATGCTGGAGTGCGGGGTAACGAGCGTGCTGACTCTCTTGCAAACAGTGCCCGACTCAAGTGGGCAGAAGCATGGACAGAGCCGATATCATCAATGCGGTACGCTCTCAATTGTGTGACATGGGCGGGTCTCAGACACTGGAACGAGTTCGAGAATTAGGCGTTAAGTTTGTACATGCCAGACAGTGTCGTCTTCGTGGTAGAGAGAGAAGATATAGTAATCAACTTCTCATGGGTACTGTGAGCAAATGGACTTTGGGATGGCTGCTGCAACGGAGGACAGAGCACGAATGGGAATGCCCAATGTGCCATGACGTCGATCGCATAACATAACATAACATAACATAACATAATCAAACTGGTATTATGGAATCAGTCAATCAAGGTTCTTCAGGCATATAATGTGAAGAGGAAGCTTAGAGCATTTGGTGACAACAGGTAACATTCAGAGAAGGAAAGATCGAGGAAGACAGAGGGAGAAGATGGTGAATGGCCTGACATCATGTTTCGATACAAGATCGACGTCAGAACTGATTAACTGCACCAAGGAGAGAGTTGTGGAGAGACACGATTGCCTACGCTACCAGTCATGGCACTTGATTGATTGATCAAATGGTCATTGGGAGAGTCAGTAATTAAGTCTTCGAATAAACTTGAAGAAAGCATATAATAATACGTGTACAAGAAGATACAGATTACTAAGATGATAAATTAGATATAGGATATAAATTAGATGATGACGATACTTTAGGTAAAACGAAATTGTCCGCCTGTCCAGCGTGTTCGTAGCGCGTCAGACAACGAGTGACAAGCTCCCAGTGAGTGCGGTTCAATTTCGCCGGCAGGCAGAAAAACCACAGGTTCTCTACATTTACGGTGTTTGTTGCACCGAACCGAAGGGTTACAATATCCATTGTACTGAGCCGAAGAGGTGAAAGCTCTAGTGCTTCTGGATCGAAAAAAGAAAAAAGATGAAACGATAAAGAGAAGGCGGATTTAGTAAGTGTGATGACGAATATAAAGTAGATGCAAACAATGAAGTTGCTGATGAAAATACAGAAGAGAAAGATGACCAAGTAGATGCAGAAGATAAAGCGATTGAAAAAGAAAGGTACTTGAAAACAAAGTTAGTAGATGTTGAAAAGCAACAAATACTATCGACGGATTCTCAGGTTGAGATGGTATGACAGGAACAAGTACATACCTATCGATAAGGACAGGGCAGTACACAGGTCATAACTTTCCTTTAACCATTAGCTGCTAAGGACGTGTATAGACGTTGTTCCTATTCACTGCTAAAGACGCATTAACACGTCTGTTATTATCTCTCCTCTGTGGGCTAAAGACGTGTTAACACGTTACACATTTCTACTGTCACTGCTCTAGGTGTACATTCACGTTTGTGACCTAGAAACAAAGAGTAGCTATTTTTAGCTCCGTCTTCGGAAAGTATGTAGCAACGAAAGAGTTAAATAATTCTGATTGACTGAAACCGTCTTTGGGTTGCCGGGGTTCACGAGAGAGCAAAGAATAGTACCACTGCAACCTACCGAGCATGTCGTAAGAGGCGACTGAGGTAGTGGCCTAGGAAAGCTACCCTAGTAAATAAAAGCATCGCAGAAATCGGATGTGCTGGCCTACTTGCAGGTGCATAACTGGCACAAAAAAAAAAATCGCTCTTAGGATCAAATCACATAAAAATCACAAAGAGTGATCAATAAGTGATCGATATGGAGCGTTCGAAGAAGAAGATTGATTGAAAGAGTTGTTAAGGTCTTGCTGAGATCAAAGTAGAACAAGAGACAAGCAGGTCAAATACCATGTCAATCATCAGCTTCCAAAGCTGGACTAAGACGTCACTTTACATCCTGGCAGATAAGACAACACACACTGTGTCATCACTTGGACAATATATCAAAGAAGAGATTAAGGGGTTTTTGTAAAACGAATCCGAGGGGAAACAACTGAGTCAATGAATCATCATCATCAAATAGCTTGTCCTGAGCAGAACTTTGCCGCTCCAATAGTTTTTCGGAATTTCTCTCTTTTATGGGCCAGATGTTTCACTTCTGCAGTTGTCACGTTCAGACCAACAGTTACATCCTGAATTCATCTTATTCCGTGGTCTTCCTATTCTCCTTTTTGCAGGAATGCTTCCTTCCATGATGGTTTTCTCCAACCCTTCGTGTATGTCCAACATATCACAGTTTTCTCTTTCTTATTTGTAGCATCAGTCAGTTTACTTTAATTTTGAGTTCTTTCTGGATAGATCTATTTGTTTTCTTCTCTGTCCAAGATATACGAAGGACTCTTCTGTAACACTTATATTCAAAAGCACATATATGTTTTCCCACTGCCTTGTTAAATGTCCATTGTAGCGATTGTACGGAGATTGCCTAAGAGCGATTGTACGGTGTGTAAGTTATGCGCCTACAATTAGGCCAGCACATCCGATTTCAGCGATGCTTTTGATTTACTAGGGTAGCTTCTCTTGGTCCTACATCAGTCGCCTCTTACGACATGCCTTGTAGGTTGCAGTGGTACTATTCTTTACTTCCCTTGCGGTACTCGGCACTACGTGAGTGTCAGAATTCCCTAAGTTTGTTGCCGCAGCTACGAAGTCCTGGCTTTGTACACAAAAGATGGCAGGCAATTTCTGAGGAGAAAGACAGAGCCATTTGAGGGAAACCCAGTTCAAAAAAGTCAATCCTTCGTCGTTCGACCTTTCTCTAAAATGAAGAAAAAGACTATAAACGCTGCCATCGACTGAAACAAACTCGAGATTTTTAGATTAACTTTGAGTAGAGAATTAACAGCATGAGACTTTTAAAAGTAATTTCATGTTGAAGATGAGATAGTCCAACAGTTTTCACTACCCATGAAATGTAACAAAAGTGAGGCCATCACATGAACGGACGGAACAGATTGTCTATAATGTCAAACCTTGTTTGGTTGTTGGTTAACGCTATTTAAGGATACTTCAATTACTATAACTGTGCGTGCCCCAAATGGGACAAACCCATCACAGACGAGACCAAAACATCGTGGAAGGTTAATCAAAAATAGGATTTGTGACATTTGAATATTGAACCAACGAAAGGAATAGAGAGGTTGGGGGAAAAAAACAACGTTTCAGGATTCATATTAAGTTTGCTTCATTAAGAGACTTGTCCAGCAGGTTAATGGAATTCAGATGAATGAAATAAGAACTACTAAGCAGATACCAGTGGAGAAAAAGCTAAGGAAGAGACGCTGGCGAGGGATAGGACACACATTGAGAAGTCCAACCGGAAGCAGTGCAGTGTTTTAGAACCCTCAGGGAAAGAGAAGTAAAGGAAGGACTAGACAAACATGGAGAGAAAGCTGGAGGCTGATATTAAAAGGATAAATAAAACATGGGAAAGAAGATGAACACGGGAACTACGTTTTATCGTCCGTCTCCGATAGGACTAGGCACTCGATCATGTCATAAACCTAAACAAAACCAGGTTTCAATTTCCCCATCTCTCTTATCTCCATTACCTCTGGCATGTTAATAATACCAAGCCATTTTAGTCAGTTTTAATAATACATATTTCCACCATGACACACTCCAGTCAAACTTATTTGTTCCTCTGTCACTGAAGTTCTGTCACTGAAGCCCTGTCACTGAAGCTCTGTCACTGAAGCTCTGTCACTGAAGTTCTGTCACTGAAGCCCTGTCACTGAAGCTCTGTCACTGAAGCTCTGTCATTGAAGCTCTGTCACTGAAGCCCTGTCACTGAAACTCTGTCACTGAAGTTCTGTCACTGAAGCCCTGTCACTGAAGCTCTGTCACTGAAGTTCTGTCACTGAAGCTCTATCACTGAAGCTCTGTCACTGAAGCCCTGTCACTGAAACTCTGTCACTGAAGCCCTGTCACTGAAGCTCTGTCACTGAAGCTCTGTCACTGAAGCTCTGTCACTGAAGTTCTGTCACTGAAGTTCTGTCACTGAAGCCCTGTCACTGAAGCTCTGTCACTGAAGCTCTGTCACTGAAGCCCTGTCACTGAAGCTCTGTCACTGAAGCTCTGTCACTGAAGCTCTATCACTGAAGTTCTGTCACTGAAGCCCTGTCACTGAAGCTCTGTCACTGAAGTTCTGTCACTGAAGCTCTGTCACTGAAGCTCTGTCACTGAAGCTCTATCACTGAAGTTCTGTCACTGAAGCTCTGTCACTGAAGCTCTGTCACTGAAGCTCTGTCACTGAAGCCCTGTCACTGAAACTCTGTCACTGAAGCCCTGTCACTGAAGCTCTGTCACTGAAGCCCTGTCACTGAAGCTCTGTCACTGAAGCTCTGTCACTGAAGCTATATCACTGAAGTTCTGTCACTGAAGCCCTGTCACTGAAGCTCTGTCACTGAAGTTCTGTCACTGAAGCCCTGTCACTGAAGCTCTGTCACTGAAGCTCTGTCACTGAAGCTCTGTCACTGAAGCTCTGTCACTGAAGCTCTGTCACTGAAGCTCTGTCACTGAAACTTGTCTTGGTTCTAACGATCTAACGTCGATGGTTTTACTTCAAAACGGATGTTTACCCCATACAGTTAGATGCCAGAGAGCCGCAGTAATGTAGCTCTTCGTGAATTCGCTTCTTACGCTAGTGGTGCCGGGTTCAATCCCACTGTGGGTGTGGCAATATTTCCTACCGTAAAGGCTCTCAGGTCGATCAAGTCTCTATTGGTTACCAGAAAAATATATGGGAAGTAAAGGCGACCGGCGTGATGTTGACCACAACACCCATCGTGTGCCGACGGTCAATGAAAAATACCGACCTAACACCGTATTACCCACTTGGTATAAAAGGTTCCTTTCCTTTTTTTGGATATAGCTGGATACCACTTTCCAGAGGTGTCACCCGCCGAGAGTATTACACTAAGCATTTGAATGTGTCTGACACATCAAAAACCACAATAAACCAGGGCTCAATTTCCCCACCGCCTGAACCAGTTTATTCCCAGAAATTGAATAAACTAAGAATTGAACCCTGTAGCTCACGTTCTGTAACCACATGACTATTCCAACCTGACAACGTGAGCCAGATTTCAAATCCGCTCACACGGAAAGTGGTACGTGGCAATGATTGGTAGCGTGCTTGGTAACATTTGACAAGAACGCGTGTCTGTCCAACAAGTACAGCTAAAAATGTGATTGCCGTTAATGTTAAGGTGTTGGAAATAATGCTTTTAAATCTGAAATAGACATATCTAGACATTGACAGCTTGAGTCAGCCAACAGTTTGAGTCAACAGGCAGACATATCTACAGATAGAACGCGATCTAGACAGGTAGACAGACATACACATATAAAGACATGAGAGAGAGAGAGAGAGAGAGAGAATCGTGGCATATCCTTTATAGAACGTCGCTATCAACCACTTGTTGATTTTCTAAGCAGCACTTATACGTTCAGTAGTTTGACAATGCGGTCTGAACGGTGAGGTATATTTTTACCGTTTGTAAAAATTCACAGGAATAAACTTGCTTCCAAACTGCCCGCCTCTGAGCTTAAAACAGATACTCTTGGATTGTGATCAAGCTCACTACCAGTAAGCTACAGACGCCCACAATGAGAAGCATGAACATCAGAACAATCATAGGAACCCTGTCATAAAGACATACTTACATATTTAAATAATACATTTGACAATAACTAATGAACATAAAATGGAACGCACGAACTCTTTACATCCGGTAAAAATCCTAGGGATCTCTGGGAAAATTGCACTCGTAAACAGAATGCCGCGATCCAGATTCGAACACACGACCTTTGATTCGCAAGGCACATTAGCTACATAAACCACCAAATGTATGTCTATATACAAATATAGCAGGGCTCTCTGTGGTTAAGGGGCTAAAGTGATGAATTCTGAGACATTTTTTGTCAAAACACTAGTAACAACTGTTATAAGAAAGAGAAGATGAAGATATGTTGGACACACCTTGAGAAGAAATGATCAAAGAATATCAAAGCAGGCATTGAAGTGGGATGCAAAGGGTTCAAGAAAGAGAGGACGACCTAAGGAGATCCTGAAATGAACTTTGATGAAAGAGTCACGAAATATCGGTCTCAGTTCCATGGAGTTTGAGCTAGTCGTCCAGGATAGAGCGGTGTGGAGAAATTGCTTGAGGACCCTATGTAACATATAAAGATACGAAATGAATTATTATATTATTATATTAAGAGACATTACGTTGTAAACTAAAGGGCCTTAGAAGGATTGAAGTCATTACATCGGATTTACTTATATCTTCTTCTTCTTCGCGTTCGTTCTTCCTATTTATCCACTTTTATCATTCCTATTGTGATATATAATTGTTCTTTGACAAGAACGACTGACGTTGAACCCCTGTTGAAATTAGGTCCCTACTTTGTGTCTGGTACCATACATGGTGTATGTCAGGATTACCGTTTTTCTCCTACGGAAAATGTTTTGAGTCTGTCTCGCTGGCAGTCAGTCCCCACACTTTCCTCGTTTGTACAGGTTCTCTTTTACGATCTGTTTCGACGTATATTTGGGCTTGGATCTGCGCCAAAGAGTCGTTTGTACTGCAGCCTTTTTTACTAAGTGCGGGTACCTTTTTGCATCGTATGATGAACACATTAATATCTTATCTTATATAATTCTACTAAATGCTAAACATTTTCATATTTTTCAATATAAATATGCACACAAACACACACGAACATACACTCACTACGCCGAAGGATTGACTTCATTGCACTAAATTTTACCCCATATGACTAAGTCCCTCTCCACAGACATGGTGTGCCATCTGCCGAGAGTAGTGTACAACGCACGAACTCTTTACACCCGGCAAAAATCCTAGGGATCTCTGGGAAAAATGCACTCGTAAACAGAATGCTGTGGTCCGGATTCGAACCCACGACATTTGACTCGCAAGACAAGGGTCTTGCCTAGCTACATAGACCATCAAATGTATGTCTATATACAAATATAGCAGTGCTCTCTGTGGCTTGTGAGTCAAAGATCGTGGGTTCGAATTCGGACAGCGCCGTTCTGTTCACAAATGTATTTTATCCAGAGACTCCTTTGTGCTTGGTGCAAATGTTCTCAACAGGTTGCATGCCATTTATACAAAGAGGACTCGAGCTATATGGGGTAAAACACGCTGCAATGAACTTCGCCTTGAAAACCCCTTGAACAAATAAATATAGCACCTAGTATAGCACTCTCATTTCTATGCTACAGGGTGTTGAAAACTTGCCAATCGGACTACTCTTATCTTGAACACCCTGTTTTTTGTTGTCTGAATGCTAATCGAAATCTAAAATTAGAACATATCCTTTACATGACGTAGCCATCAACCACAGTAAACGAGTCGTTGATTGTCTAGGCACCACTTATAAGTTCAGTAGTTTGCCATTGCTTTTAGAACGGTGGGGTCTATTTTTACCTTTCGTAAAAATCCCACGGAACGGAATTTGCTACAAACGTCCACTAACACTGGATGCTAATATCTGTCTCATATTGTTAAATAACGTTTTATCCGTCTGTTTTGTTGCCAGATCTAACTTTTAAATCCTCCATTCTCTGTTATTGTACGCCAGAGGTTTAAGAAAGGGCTTACTCGCTCTAAATTGCAATACTTTCACAGAAAAATGACAGAAAAAAACCCCATTCTCACAGGTTTTTTTCCCTTCTATTTTATCCTCTGGCTTACTGTTTCTAAAAATGGGGGGACAAACCTTTTAACATCGTGAGTACACTGAGATCTGGATCCTGTCGATAACAAGCCGTTTTAAATCCAGTACATTTATTTCTAAACACGGTTGAACAATTCAGGTTATTTGCATCTAATGTGTAAGTGGCGCAAACTCACTTTCAACTTGGTGTTTCGGCATTGATTTTTCTGACTACGCACGTGGATAATAATGGTGCAACTAGACACATCGACTTGGGTTATTGTTGTAGTCAAACTGGTGTCACACTTTCCATATGCATGTATCTGAAATAACAATGTAGTTTCGTAATGTAAATAATGCGTATTTAGTTGAGATAATTTGAGAAGATTTGACACACATTGTTTTACAGATTAAACGGGGCTGTTTTACAGATTAAACGGGGCGAGTAGTAAGGTAAGATATCTCCAGTGGCGGCTCGTCCTTAAGGGCCAGTGGGGCCTGGCCTCACCAAAAATAAGATGTAAGTGTATTTATTATTTTATACATTAAAATATATCCTAACCGAAACCATGATTTTTCCGAAAATATATGTCTGGCCCCACCAACAAAAATGATCACGAGCCGCAACTGGATATCGCTATCGACATATATCAATTAAAGCAAATCAAAGACTTTACATACTTAGGGAGAATTAGTTTGCAAATTGAAGAATAACTAACGAAATCCAATATATATATATGCAATAAAAGAAATTAAATCATAGGATAAACTGAAACAATTTTGATATGCAAACATGTCACCATCAACACTAAAAGTTGCATTGCTCAACACAATCTTTTTCCCATTATGTTATAAGTGCCAAACCTGGACGCTAAACATCAAACGATTGAAGAAAACTAGTCATGACAGAGATAACGTTTCTACGAAGAATGCTAGAAGTATCAAGAAGAGACCGGTTTAGAAATGAAGACTTCAGGGAAAAAGTGCGTACAACATCAGTACTAAACTTCATCAAGACACAACAAATTAAATGGTTTGGACCACGTAAGCAGATTACCAACAGACAGTGCGCTTCAAAGAGCAAAGCTACTCCTATACAGTGGATGCAAAGCAAAAGGCTGTCAACGCAAAAGATGTACCTCGGAAATAACAGAGGCGGTGATAAACACTATTTATGAAGCGCACACAAAAGCTCGTTCAAGAAATCTCTTCTTATCCTTAAGCTGTGAGGCCAGTCAGGACTGAAGGAAAGAAAGAGGTAGAAGAAAAGTTACTAAGGTAAATACAAATAAGATTTAAACTTTTGTCAACAAATATTGTCAACGTATTACCAGATTGAGATGATAAGACAGAGTGGCAAACAGAGACATGTCGATAAGAACAGGGAAAAAGTCTATACAGAACCAGGTTGAAGGAGAAAATCAAGATGGGTCTGGCATACACTGCGGAAGACACATTTATTGTCACTAGACACGCACTTAATTGGAACCAGCAAAGGAAACAGGGAAAGGGATTCCTAGAAAAACCTGCAGACGGAGATTGCTTGAGGAACTGAAGGAGACTGTACTATTCTGGAACGTGATGAAGAACACTGCCAGAGACAAGAAAAGTGGAGAACAACTGTTGAGCCCAATCTTTCTCGAAGAACGGTATTTTTCCAGAGACTCTTCTATTTTTAAGATTGTTGTCGGGGCTTGCAAGGAGTGAAAAGAATAGTAACACTGCAACATATCGAAAAAGGGGGAAGACTGTAGTAAAACTTGGTAAATAGCGAAACACGTACAAACAAAGTACTATAGTTTTACAAAATACAGAAACAGTAACGATAAACAGCAACCTCTCTCTTTAGCCGTTACGCCCTTGGCGTTTAGGGCAGCAACAAACGTACACCATTCTTCCCTGTTCATGGCCTTCCTCTGTATTGTGTTCCAGCTATGATTCATTTCCTTCAGCTCTTGCTCTATCGTTCTCCTCCAGGTCGTCTTGGGTCTTCCACGCTTTCGCCTTCCCTCTGGAGTCCATCTCAGTGCAGTTTTCGTGTCGGAGGCAGTCTCCATGCGCATCACATGTCCAATCCATCTCCAGCGTCGTCTTCGGATGATAGTGCCCATATTCTCTTGTTGGCATCGTGCAAGCAATTCTTGATTCGAGATAGTAGTCGGCCAGTACACGCGTAAGTTTTTTCGCAGACAAGTTGTATGAAAGGCGGAGAGTCTGGACATATCCTGTTCTGTCATTCTCCAGCATTCCGATCCGTACAGCAATGTTGACAGCACACAGCTGTTATAGATACTAGTCTTGGTTCTGATGCTGTATTGGGCAGATTTTCAGGCGGTCTGAAGGGTCATGAATGCACTTCGTGCCTTACTCAGTCTGTTTTTAATGTCAGATCCAGCGCCTCCTTCATTGCTAATAACACTTCCAAGGTATGTGAAAGCGGTTGTATCTCGGAGGGTTTACCTTCTAGTTTGACTGGTGCTGGGGTTGCTATGTTCAGAGTCATTACTTCGGTTTTCTTCTGATTTATTTTCAGCCCAACCATCTCACTACATTGGTTAAGGCGCAGGTCTTTTCCTGGATATCTCTATGTGTATGAGATAGGAGTGCGATGTCATCTGCAAAATCTAGGTCTTCCAGAGTGGATGTGAGCGTCCATCTAATACCTCTTGCCTTATCTTCCGTTGTTTTACGCATCACCCAATCTATGACAGTGTTGAATAATAGGGCTGACATAACACATCCTTGTCGCACGCCTGTTTTTACTTCAAACTTTAGTTCTGAAGTTTCAACACTGCATGCAAACTTGCTGTAGCAGCTTTTATAATATTTATAAAACACAGTGGGATTCCATACCATCTTAAGATACGCCATAGACTTTCGCGGTGTATGCTATCAAAAGCTTTTCAAAATCTACAAAGTTGATATAGAGTTTGCTTTGCCATTCTGTGCATTGCTCTATGATATTTCTAAGAGCAAATATTTGGCCTATACAGCTCCGTCCTCTGCGAAATCCTGCTTGTTCCTTTCTTAGTTTCTTATCCACAGCATCAGTAATACGTTGTACGATGATTTTGCTTAAGATTTTACTTGGAACAGAAAGCAGTGTTATTCCAAGCCAATTATTACAATCGGCAAGGGAGCCCTTCTTGGGGATCTTGATGATGACTCCTCTGTTCCATGCATCAGGTATTATTTGGGTATTCCATATAGTAGTAAACTAGGGTTGCAATATATTAGCTGCAAGTTCTGGGTCTATTTTGAATAGTTCTGCGTTTAAGTTATCATTCCTGGTGCCTTGTTATTCTTAAGAGATTTAATTGCTGTAATGATCTCATCCCGGCTGGGTGTTTCAATGCCAATTTCTAATTCCTCTGTTGGTTCTGGTATGTCTGCTACTACCGTTGGCGGTGGTCTATTTATAGTCTGTCCATTAATTCGTGAGCACGTTTGAAATTGATTTTCTCGAAAACTACCTGTTGGATCTCAGTGATTTTTGCAAGCAGCCTTAGAATATCCATGACGCTAGAGAAATATTTTTTTTTCAAAGAAAATTTGATGTAGTTTGAAATATTTCTTCTTCAGGTTATATTAAAATCAACCTCACCGGATTGTACACAATAGTAACAGATCTACGGTACACAGACGCGTTGTTCTAAAAATACATTATGGTAACATTGAAATATCGTGAGTAAACAACAATTTCACGGGAATTCCCGTGCACCTAACCCAGTCGACTTTGCACGCGGAAAGCATATGACGTTATAATTGGGATACCGTTGTATAGTTATAGGTGTATCTCGCTATTTGTATGAAGCTATTGTATTATATTTGTTGGCTTATCAAAACTGACATTGATATCACATTCATAATGAGTCTGAAGTGCACATTTATAACAATGCAGAAGGTTACAGTTTTACTATACCAACACTTCCGTAGGGAATTTAAGAGAGGTCATCTATATTGAGATATTCATAACCCTGAGAAACGAACGCAACTGGCGCTTGGTCTGAATAGAGAATCCTTTTCCCGATGGATTAAACAGGACACAAAGTGCACTAATGTCAAGCAAGGAAGGAAAAGAACAATTGACGACTTTGACATAGATGTCATAAGACGGAGCTCTTGAAAATGTTTGCGACAAATCAACTTGTTACTCTCAGGAAACTGAAATTAAAACTGCAATCAGATTGCAGCATAGACATTTCTAAAAGTACTCTATGGAAAATTGTAAGAGCCGCCGGCTTCACCTTCAGAAAACTATAGGCGGCAGGAATATTATTTGTGAAAAACCACATTTAATTGCTGCGCGAAGTAAATACCTGAGGCAGATCCGTGAGCGGCGGAGGCAAGGCTATGATATTGTATATTTGGACGAATCCTTGGTCAATGCTCACCACACCAATGCTAAAGAATGGCAATCAGTAGACGGTGAACAGAAAAGAAAAATACCAAGCAGCAAAGGCCAGCGTATTATACTAACACATGCAGGAAGCAGTGAAGAAGCTCTTGTCCATGACGCTGGACTTATTTTCCAATCAAAAGTACCGACGGTAGGGACTACCACACAGAAATGAATGGACATATTTTCAGGCACTGGATGGAGAAAGATCTACTTTCAATTCTAAACAGACCATCATGCTTGGTAATGGATAATGCATCCTATCACAACGCAGTATCAGCGGAAGACAAAGTACCAACTGCATCAAATACAAAAGATCAAATTAGGACTTGGCTTGCTAAGGAAAATGTCAGCTTCGATGATACATATTTGAAACCCGAGTTGTTGCACCTGGTGAGGATGACAAATAAGACAAAGGTGTTTCATATTGACAAAATCATTGCGGAATACGGCCACACGTCTTTGCGACTACCTCCATATCATGCTCACCTCAATCCGATAGAACTTGTCTGGGCTAAAGTAAAAGGGCAAGTTGCCGAACAGAACAGGACGTTTAAAATGTGTGATGTTGAAGTTCTGACACGTGAGTCCCTCTCAATGATGGACATGCAGTTCTGGAAGAAGTGTGTTGAACATGTGCTCCGAGAGGAAGACGAGTACTGGCACCGAGATGGATTACAATTTGTCCAGCCAGTAACAATTATCAACCTCATGGAATCGTCAGATTCGGGATGATACAAATCATATTTTGATTACAGACTGAGAAATAGCAACGTATACATTTCCATATCCAAATGCGTCTACCATCATACAATTTGTGGTGAAGTTAAGACACCCTGCGGTCTAATGGTGACCGAAGGGGAGGACTAACTGTTGCATATTGTATCCAAGTTCACGATTGCACATAAAGGGCAACACAATTAATTACTTGACCTATCAAGTTAATATGGAGATACACCTATGAATAGAATTGACATGGACAAATTCTAGGGATTACTGTAAAATCTAAAATTTGAGCCCCGTATTTGCAATTGTCATAAAAGATCAAAGGAATTCGCAAAATGTGCAAAATCCGTAGCATCTATGAACTACTGGTTAGCTTTATTTTAGCGTCATGGATATTCTAAGGCTGCATGCAAAAAATCACTGAGATCCAACAGGTAGTTTTCGAGAAAATCAATTTCAAACGTGCTCACGAATTAATGGACAGAATATAGCAATTCTTTAAAATGCTCTGTCCATCGTATTTCTTGTTCCTTTTCCGTTGTCAATAGTATTCCATTCTTATCCTTTATGAGAGTATTTGATCTCCTGTAATGTTTCCCGCTTATTAGCTTTGTAATTTTGTACACTGTCCCTGATCACACTTTTTGCTGCTTCTTCTGCCTGCACTGCCAGGTCTTCAACATACATTCTTTTGTCAGCTCTCACAGCCCGTTTAATTTCTTTACTTGCGCTTTTGTACTGTTCTTGGTATCTTGCTTTCAGTCTTTCGGACTTTGCTTCTAACAATTTCTTTTTAATATTCTTCGGCTGTCTATTATTTTCCATGTTGTTGGTGTTATCCATTCTTTTCTTTTCTTTGTGCGGTACCCTAGACATGTTTCACTGCTCTTGCTATATATAGATGCTATGTTGTCCCATGTTCTATCTATGTTGTCAGTTTCATCCGTAGTTTCATTACTTTCTAGGGCTTGGAATCTGCTCTTTATCTGCATTATAAACTTATCCCTTACTTCCGTGTCTTTTAGTCTAACCACATCGAACCTCTTTTGGAAGTTTTTCTGTTGTCCTGTTTTTCTTAGTTTAAGTTTGACATAAGCTGTGACTAGGTGGTGGTCGCTACCAACATCTGCACCTCTCTTGACTACAACATCTAGCAGCGAGCGTCTCCAGGGTCCATTGATCATTATATGGTCTATTTGGTTTTATCTCTGCCATTAGGGGAATACCATGTTAATTTGTGGATAAACAGCAACGTTTCTACCAAAAGGCCTTTATCAAGCAAACGACACAATAGGAGTGACGAATTTCAGAGAACACTTACAAATGGACGATAACGGAAACATGCAAATATATCTAATGAAAATCTGGGAATAAAAACGAATAACGAAATACAAGGCATACAAGGCATGTCGTAAAAGGCGACTGATTGTAGAAGCCTTTGGAAGCTACCCTAGTAAATAAAAGCGTCGCAAAAATCGGATGTGCTGGCCTACTTGTAGGCGCATAACTGGCACAACATACAATCGCTCTTAGGCTAGGATCATATACAAATCACAAAGAGTGGTTTAACAAGTTATCGATATGGAACGTTCGAAGACAAAATTACAGTAATAAGAAGTTTGTGATTTGTGTTCTTCTCTCAGCAGGGGGTGTGTCATTTCTGTGGAGAGGAACCGAACCATGTAGCTCTTCTTCTTCTTTGCTTTCGTTATTTACAACCAATTTAAATCACTCTTTGTGATATGTTTGATCTTTGCCAAGAACGTGTATACGTTGCACATTGGTTTGGTAGGCCCCTAAATGCAAAGACTTCTACATATTAAGGACACATTCATTCGATTTAGTCCAAACCTCATTAGGCGCCTCTAACGACATGTGTGCAAGTAACAGTGGTTCTATTCTTTACACCTCATTTTTAAGCCCCGGTGTCGGGCGGCCATGCAGTGAAACGTGATGCAATGAAATCAAAACATCATCAACATTAAACTTCTCTAGACTTATCCAGCTTTACATTCCTAACAATCAGCACTGTTGATGTTACTTGTCTATTATCTGACTAATCAACTGTTGTCTTCTGTCAACTGTTTGTTGCGAATCTACCTGAACAACTTATTCTGAACCGACGTGGTCACGATAGTTGTCATGAAAAGTTGTCATTAAATTTCAGCAGTTTTCTTTAAAATCTTTCACTTGATCTTCTTAAGTACTTATAAATTAGACCTGGCATGAGTCAGATCTGACGTCCTCATTATGAACAATCAGATCTGATACCATGCTACAGTAAACTCCAGATGTTTTATTTTTTAAATGTTATTTTCTGTTTGAAAAATCTTAGAAAAATCTTGCAATTACCTACCTGTAATTCTTACAGTTAACCTTCTGTTTCATCATAAGAAAGAAAGTTGGCATCTGCATAAGAAAGAAAGTTGGCACAAAACCGTGCTTGAATTACATAGATAAACAAAGAATGAAGTGGTTTGGCCACTTAATAAGAATGCATCCAAACTCCACAGTATACAGAGTCTTCTACAACAGAACATCGAGAAAGAAGGCAAGAGGAAGACCACGGAAAAGATGGTTAGATGGCGTAGCAGAATCCTGTGAAAGAGCAAAGATAACAATCACACAAGCCACCAGAACAGCACAAGACAAAAACAGAAAACCACGACACTGGGCAACAACCCGGTAGCAGAGTGACGACAAAAGAAGAAAAAGAACCTTCTGTAAAATCTAAGAAAAATCTTACAATCACCTACCTGTAATTCTTACAGTTAACCTTCTGTAAAATCTTATAAAAATCTTACAATCACCTACCTGTAATTCTTACAGCTAACCTTCTGTAAAATCTTACGTTACCAATCTGTACAAATGTGTTTCCAGTTTGGTAATAATATAAACTCGAAATTATGAGCTGAATGCCCTACGTACCACTGCAGTCTAAAGAGATTGCAACATATTCAAGTTCTCAGCTCAAACCACACATATCATAAAAAATATAATTAACTTAGGAATAAGAACGAAAGACACAAACAAACAGAGAACATAAACAAGGCCGATTAATATTGGAGACATCTCATTGATCTAACTTCTCATGGAATGTACACAACTGTTAAATTGATTGATTTTTTTCAATGTAAGAACTTTATCTGCTCTATTAAAAAATGAACCCTTTCTAATACCTCAAGGTATATTGGGTAATACAGTGTTGGGTCTGTATTTTACATCGACCGTCGACACATGATGTGTAATGTGGTCAAGACGAAGGGGGCAGATGTTCAGCTGGTGGACAGAAAAAACGCTTTAAAGACATTTTTAAAGTGTGAAATGCTTCGATATAGACACCACGTGCTGGAAATCACTTGCGCAAGATCGCCAAATGTGACGCTGTAACAACAAAGAGGAACCCGCATAGCTGAGAATCATCGTGTTGTTGAGGCACAGAGAAAACGAGCTGCGCGAAAAGACAGAGCACACAATCCACATATGTCTAACCTTGATCCTGTATGCCCCACCTGTGGTAGGGGATTCTGTTCCAGGATTGGACTCTACAGTCACCTTCACACACACCAGAGAGGTGCAGCAGCACACGTCTGAGATTGTTGTCACCATCACTTGCGATGGAAAGCTATTATTGGGGTCAAAATCACGCCGGCCACCTTTACTTCCCAATGTTTTTTCCTTGTCTGCCTCTTCTTCTTCTTCTTCTTCTTCTTCTTCGAACGCTCCATATCAACAACTTATTAAACCACTCGTTATGACTTGTATGTGATCTAAGAACGATTTCTAACAACGATTGCGCGTTGTGCCAATTATGCGTCTTCAAGTAGGCCAACACATCCCATTTCTGCGATGCTTTTTATTTACTAGTGTAGCTTCCATAGTTTCTTCATCAGTCGCCTCTTACTTGTAGGTCGCAGTGGTACAATTCTTTGCTTCTCTTGCGGGCCCTGGCACCACATAGTCGGACCTTGTACCCATTTATGTCTTTAACGACCTGAGAGCCGTTCATCATCATCAGGTGCCGTCTCCACATCGAAGGTTGGCTGCAATGAATCTCCAGCATCCTCTGTCTTTCGCCTTGGTGTTGCACACTGCCAGACTGTAACCTGTCCATTTCTTAAAGTTTCCCTCCCACTTATCTCTCGGTCTTCCTCTTGCTCTTCCCCCTCAACTTTCCCTCTAGTAAATGTTTTATCATGGTGTCATGTCTTTTTATTTGCCCAAAATACTTTACTTGTCTGAATTTTATTTCTCTTAATTGTTTCTTCATGCCTAGTTTTCCTAAAACTTGTTTATTTGTCTGTTTTTCTGTCCATGAAACTCTGCCTATTCTTCTATATATCCACATCTCAAATGCATCAATTCTGTCTTCTAACTGCTTGTTCATTGTCCATGTTTCCGAGCCATACATTAATATAGGATATATATAGCATTTGATAATTCTCATTTTTAGCCTGTTTGTAATTTGTTTGGATGTCAGTAGCTTTCTCATACTATTGAAATTATCTTTGGCCATTCCTATTCTCTTTACTTATTCTCGAAGTAGTTACGGTGGGGAAAATATTCCACGCCCACTCTGAAATTTTATCCGGAACAGAAACCTAAGAATCGAGCTTACTAACAATTCTGTCTTACTTCTACTGCGTCTCTCTTTAATGTTCTATGCAATAACTTGAAATGTTTTATGCGCTCGCCTGTCCAACGTGTTTGTAGCGCGTTGGGTGACAAGCCCCTGTGAGTGTGGTTCAATTCCGCGGGCTGGCAGAAAAGCCACAGGTTCTCCAGATTCACGGTGTTCGTGTCACCGAACGGTTACGATGTACATGCCGAAAAGCTGAAAGCTCAAGTGCTTCTGGATAGAAAAAAAATGTTTTATGCAAGAACTTTATATGTTCTATACAAGAACTTGTTATGTTCTATACAAGAACGTAATATGTTCTATACAAGAACTTTATCTGTTCTATACAAGAACGTTATATGTTCTATACAAGAACTGTATATGTTCTATACAAGAACTGTATCTGTTCTATACAAGAACGTTTTATGTTCTATACAAGAACTTTATCTGTTCTATACAAGAACGTTCTATGTTCTATACAAGAACTTTATCTGTTTTATACAAGAACTGTATATGTTCTATACAAGATTTAGTTACTACAGGAGCGTGTGTGATTTCGTTTCTTGCGATGTATCTCCGGTTTATATTTACAGCTTCCATAACTAACGGAAACTTCTTCTTCTTCATCTTCAAACGCTCCATATCCACCACTTGTGAAACCACTCTTTGTGATTTGTATGTGATCTAAGCCTAAGAGCGATTGTTCGTTGTACCAGTTATGCGCCTACAATTAGGCCAGTATATCCGATTTCTGCGCTTTATTTACTAGGGTAACTTCCTACACCCTTACCTCAGTAGCCTCTTACGATACGCCTTGTAGGTCGTTGTGTTACTATTCTTGCGAGCCTCGGCAACGCACGAGCATACTCAGCACTAACTTGTGTTGGTTTTGTTTCAGTGTTGTTCTTTCAGTCAAGAGCAATTTCAGCTTCTCACAGACGATATAAAAGAGAATAGAATAAGTACTTACGGGACAGGAAGTGAAATGAATCTAAACCCTTAATCTTGTAGTATAAACTAGCGTTTCCCAAAGTGGGCAGGACCGCCCCAGTGGCGCTGAAGCGTTCTAGGGAGGGGAGGCGATAGTGGGTTCATAAGAATTGGGGGTGTGGTAAGGCGATTAGCGGTCGGTGGTTCCTTAAAGAAGAAATTAATAATACATATTTTAAAGTACATTTTTTCGTGATTTTGCGAATGAATAATTATTTCAAATTTGAATTCTTAATTTAAATTCATCTAATTTCCGTCTTACCCGATACATTTTTTCTGCAATTTTCTATTTTATGTATATAATCATTTAAAATTGACCATTTATGAAAGAAATATATATTACTTTTCTATGTAAAAGAAAAAATAAGTATGTATATTTGTGGGGAAGGGGGCGTTGGCAAACTGTTATAATGTGGACGGGGGTGGTTTACAAAGTTTATGTTGTGCAAAGTGGGCGGAGGACGAAAAAGTTTGGGAACCTGTGCTATAAACCATCCAAACGTCACATGAAAGCGTTCAAAGAAAGGGTAAGAAGCACCTGTTTAAAAAACCAATCGGATACGTCAAGACAACGTAATTGTCATCACGGTCTAAGTAGCTTTTTTCTGGTACAGAGAACAGAGACATTGCTGTCTAAAAGAAACGATATGTCTGCTAACACTGGAAGCTAAAGTGCTTTCTTCGTTTGAACGGCTAATGCCACGCAAACAGTAGAAAATTTGCCCTAAAATTGACCTTATTGAGGAACGTTGACAGGCACTAATGCTTGGAGACTAAGACTAAAAGATGATGTACGCTGGAGGTAGTAATGTTTCTCCATTATTTAGTTCAGGAAACGATAATTGTTTTATACTTCAACCACTATACCACAGCAACATCAGCATTTGACGTGGGGCATGACATTACTGCTACGTCGTTAATAACCACCTATTAGGAGGTTTTTGTGGCGTAGTGGTTAGGTGTTCACCTCTTGTTCCAACGGTACACGGTTCGCTTCCTCGTGGAGCCCTCGGGATATTTTTCCAGCGATCCTTGATCTCAGTGTAGGTGAACTCGAGTTCCTAGTCTTATCGGAGATGGACGATAAAACGTAGGCTCCGCGTTCAATTTGAGCACGTAAAAGAACCCATACAGGCTCTAAAAATGGAACACCCAGGACTATAGAGGTAGTGTAAGACCCAGGAACACATGTAGACGGGAGTTGTAGACGGAATGCAAGAAAATGGGGAGAGAGTGGAGAGATCTGGAAAGGTTGGCTTGGAAGGCCTTGGTTGCGGACTTATGCTTCCCTAGGGGTGAAGGTTGAAGAAGAAGAAGAAAAGAATCCACGGTAGTTCAAAGCCATTGTTGTGACAAATGTAATAAGAACAATTTTCAAGAAATAAAATATTTCTACAAAATATTGTTACCATTTTAAAAATTACATCAGGATTCTCGTTGGTGGCACTGTGTTTGTGAACTGCTGCTGAGATCTTTCTGTATAAGAAAGAGATTAGAGCACACATGGTTACTCACCGATGTGCAATGATGATAATCAACCAACTACCTTTTGCAGTATCATCCACGTTATAACATCAAAAAACCCTCAAAGGAAGCACAATGACTACTACGTCAGCAATTACCAGGGATATAGTTGCTACCAGTGCAGTATCATCAATCAAAATGGCAGAACCATTACTACTACAGTATCACTATGTGGGAGTGGAAGGGGATTAGAGTAGCAACAAAGTTGAAAGTTTACCAGGCCATAGTGCTAACCACGCTGATGTACGCAAGCGAGACAGGGACAGTGTATAGCAGAAACGCAAGAAAATTAAACCATTTCCACACAAGCAGAATACTAAAAATAAACTGTCAGGACAAAATTCCAGACAGCGAAGTCCTCACAAGAGCAATTGAATCACAAGAGTCCTCACATTGCTCGGATGCCTGATAAATGCATCACAAACAGTTGATGTATGGCGAACTTGAAGGGGGCAGACGTTCTGCTATTGAACAGAAAAGACGCTTCAAAGAAACTCTTAAAATGTCTCCGAAATACTTCGATAAAGACACCCCGTCCTGGGAATCCATTGCGTAAGATCGCCAAATTTGGGGCTGTAACAACACAAGAGGAACCCGCATAGCTGAGAATCATCGTGCCGTTGAGGCACAGAGAAAACGAACTGAGCGAAAAGACAGAACACATCATGTATGCTCCACCTGTGGTAGGGAATTGTGTTCTAGGATTGGACTCTACAGTCACCTTCGCACACACCAGAGAGGTGCAACAACACACGTCTGAGACGGTTGTCATCATCGCCTACGATGGACGGTTATTATTATTATTGCAATATCAACAATTATCAAGGACTACTTTTACTACAATAAAATAAGCAGCTGCCACGGGTTATATAATTATTACTGCAACATCAAAAACCTGAAAGACAGCATCCTTATTTCTACAACATCAACAGTCTCCAGAAAAAGTTTTCCAACTGTTGAAATATCAGCACGAACCACTAGCACGACATTATTTTCTTTCTTCTTCTTTTGTCGTCACACTGCTACCGGATTGTTGTTCAGTGTCGTCACACTGCTACCCGGGTATTGTCCAGTGTCGTCACACTGCTACCGGATTGTTGTCCAGTGTCGTCACACTGCTACCAGCTTGTTGTCCAGTGTCGTCACACTGCTACCCGGGTATTGTCTAGTGTCGTCACACTGCTACCGGGTTGTTGTCCAGTGTCGTCACACTGCTACCCGGGTATTGTCCAGTGTCGTCACACTGCTACCGGGTTGTTGTCCAGTGTCGTCACACTGCTACCCGGGTATTGTTCAGTGTCGTCTCACTGCTACCGGGTTGTTGTCCAGTGTCGTCACACTTCTACCGGATTGTTTTCCAGTGTCGTCACATTGCTACCGGATTGTTGTCCAGTGTCGTCACCTGCTACCAGATTGTTGTCAGTGTCGTCAAACTGCTACCGGGTTGTTGTCCAGTGTCGTCACACTGCTACCGGGTTGTTGTCCAGTGTCGTCACACTGCTACCGGCTTGTTGTCCAGTGTCGTTACACTGCTACCAGGTTGTTGTCCAGTGTCGTCACACTGCTACCAGCTTGTTGTCCAGTGTCGTCACACTGCTACCAGCTTGTTGTCCAGTGTCGTCACACTGCTACCGGGTTGTTATCCAGTGTCGTCACACTGCTACCGGGTTGTTGTCCAGTGTCGTCACACTGCTACCCGGGTATTGTCCAGTGTCGTCACACTGCTACCGGGTTGTTGTCCAGTGTCGTCACACTGCTACCGGGTATTGTCCAGTGTCGTCACACTGCTACCAGCTTGTTGTCCAGTGTCGTCACACTGCTACCGGATTGTTGCCCAGTGTCGTCACATTGCTACCGGATTGTTGCCCAGTGTCGTCACACTGCTACCGGATTGTTGTCCAGTGTCGTCACATTGCTACCGGATTGTTGTCCAGTGTCGTCACACTGCTACCGGATTGTTGTCCAGTGTCGTCACACTGCTACCGGGTTGTTGTCCAGTGTCGTCACACTGCTACCGGGTTGTTGTCCAGTGTCGTCACACTGCTACCGGCTTGTTGTCCAGTGTCGTTACACTGCTACCAGGTTGTTGTCCAGTGTCGTCACACTGCTACCAGCTTGTTGTCCAGTGTCATCACACTGCTACCGGGTTGTTGTCCAGTGTCGTCACACTGCTACCAGCTTGTTGTCCAGTGTCGTCATACTGCTACCAGCTTGTTGTCCAGTGTCGTCATACTGCTACCGGATTGTTGTCCAGTGTCGTCACACTGCTACCAGCTTGTTGTCCAGTGTCGTCACACTGCTACCAGCTTGTTGCCCAGTGTCGTCACACTGCTACCAGCTTGTTGTCCAGTGTCGTCATACTGCTACCAGCTTGTTGTCCAGTGTCGTCATACTGCTACCAGCTTGTTGTCCAGTGTCGTCATACTGCTACCAGCTTGTTGTCCAGTGTCGTCATACTGCTACCAGCTTGTTGTCAGTATCGTTTTTTGTTTTTGTCTTGCGCTGTTCGGGTAGCGTGGGTGATTGTTATTTATGTTCTTTGACAGGATTCTGCTTTGCCATCTAGCCATCTTTTTCGTGGTCTTCCTCTCGCCTTCTTTCCTGATGTTATATTGTAGAAGACTCTGTATACTGTGGAGTTTGAACGCATTCTTATTAAGTGGCCAAACCACTTCATTCTTTGTTTCTCAATGTAATTCAAGCACGATTCTGTGCCAACATTCTTTCTTATGATGATGTTGTTGATAACTTTTTGTAGACATCGCATTTCGCTACAACATCAGAAACCATTAAATGATATTTTCTTTTTCTTCTTCCCCTTTCAACTCCAAAAGGAACCCAGGTCCTCAACAAACATCTTCCAGCTCTTAATCTCTCTTGCCATTCCTTTCAATACTTTCCATGTTTTTGTTATCTTTTTAATATCAGTCTCCAACTTCTCTTCTCCGGATATTTATGGGCCTTTCCATTTTTTTTCCGATCCAGAAGCACTTGAGCTTTCGGCTCTTCGGCTCGGCGTCATGGACATCGTAACCCTTTGGTTCGGTGCCACGAACACTGTAAATCTGGGAAACCTGTGGCTTTTCTGCTCACCCGCGGAATTGAACCCGCACTCACAGAGGGCTAGTCACCCGTAGTCCAATGCGCTACGAACACGCTGGGCAGGTCCCTGCGTTTTCCATATTAATACCTGTCTGCAATGCTTCCGATCGACCTTCTCAATGTGTGTCCTATCCATCGCCAGCGTCTCTTCCTTAGCTCTTTTTTCACTTATATCTGCTTATTTCTTTCTCTAAGTTTCTTGTTCGTAATATTATCATACCATCTCACTCACTCTATTTTACATCAACATCCATTTATGAAAGTCTGCAGTTTTCTGATGGTTTCTTTTGTTGTCTTCCATGTTTCCGAGCCATAGAACAGCACTGACTGCACATTTGATTGAAAGATTGTCAGCTTTGTGTTTATTTTGATCTCCTTTGACTACCATATCTTATCTTACTCAATGCCATAAAGTTTCCCTTTGTTGTTTGTACTCTTATCTTGACATCTTTGTTCGTTCGTCCTGCTGTGTCTATGTTTCTACCAAGGTATGTGTATGATTCTACATCTTGTAGAGCTGTTTCCATCAGCATAATCTAGTTTACATTTACTGCATTTATTCTCATGACCTTGATATTTCCACTGTGTATTTTCAAACCTAGTTGCTGAGACTTATTATTTTGGGTATTCATTTTATCTTTTAATCTGTCCGTGATTGTGGGACAGAAATGCCAGGTTGTCTGCAAAATCCAGTTCCTCTAGTTGTTTCATAGCTATTTCCTTACTACTACAAAACCATCCTTCCGCACATATTCTCACCTTTTTACCATTCGACCCCTCACTGTACCTTTCACTGATTGTTCTTTCTGTTGTCTACATTTTGCATTGGTGATCTTTTGTCTTGTATTCACTGAATCTAATGAGCATTTTTAAAGGGACTATGGGCCCGCCTGCCACATGTTCGTAGCGCGTTGGATGACGGGTGACAAGCCATCTGTGAGTGCGATTACATTTCGCGGACGGGAAGAAAAGCCACAGGTTCTCCATATTTACCGTGTTCGTTTCACCGAACCGAAGGGTTACGATGTCCATCATACCGAGCAGAAAAGCTTCTTCTTCTTCTTTGCGTTCGTTCTTTACTACCAATTTAATCACTCTTTGTGATATGTTTGATCTTTGCCAAGAACGTGTATACGTTGCACATTGGTTTGGTAGGCACCTAAACGCATAGACTTCAACATATTTAGGACATGTGCATCCGATTTCAGCAAAACCTTTTTAGTCGCCTCTTACGACATGCGTGCCAGGTAACAGTGGTTCTATTCTTTACATCCCCAATTTTGGCCCCAGCAACCACTCGGGCGAGCAGAAGAGCTGAAAGCTGAAGTGCTTCTGGATCGGAAAAAAATGGACTATGGCTTTTTGGTCGCTTCTTTATATACATTTCTTCATCTTTACCAAACGCTCCATATCGATCACTTGTTAACCACTCTTTGTGATTTGTATGTGATTCGAGCCTAAGAACGATTTTACGTTGTGCCAGTTATGCGCACGCATAAAAGTAGGCCAGTACATCCGATTTGTGCGACGCTTTTTATTTACTAGGTAGCTTCCTAGACCCCTTCCTCAGTCGCCTCTTACGACATGCCTTGTAGGGCACAGTAATGCTATTCTTTGCTTCCCTTACGAGTGCCGGCAACACACGTGCGGTTATATACATTTAACAGAGGGCTTAAACTTGGAAGATGAGTTCCTTTGGGCATCGTTGGAAGTCTAAAGTTGCGCGTAGAGGGCAGTGTGCCCTAATAAATTAAACTGAACCTAGCCAATTTTTTTGTATTTCCTTCCAGTTAACCTCTCGACATCTCATTCGAGAAGGTTAAATGTTTTCTAGCGTGTTGGTATTTTTTGTCCTTATCTTTGAGAATAATTCAACCACAGTTCGTGTTTACAACCTTCATTGGAGAGCATCGAGAAAGCAAATTATGTGAAGAATATTTTTATCGAGGGCTAGGCTCATGTTTCTCATTGCACTTTGTTCATATTAGGTTAAGTTGATTTGTGTGTGTGTGTATAGGTTTCTGATTGAGAGATGGAAAGAAAAAAGAAGAGATACAGATAAACTGATATAGAAAGAATAACAGGCACAGATAGAGAGTTGAATAGGGACTTCCAGAGGGAGTGTTTGATAAATAAAGTGAGAGAAACGGTGGGAGAGAGAGAGAGAGAGAACGAGAAAATACATAGACACACAGAAAAGCAAAGAAAATTAAATAGAGAAGAAAAGAAACAAAGAGAGAGAAATGCACACAGCGAGAGAGAGAGAGAGGAACATCGTGAGGGAGAAGAAGAAACACATCATAAAGAGAAAAGAGACGTACATACAAAGCGAGACAGAGAGAGAGAGAGAGAAAGAGAGAGAAAGAGAGAGAGAGAGAAAGTGAAAGAAAACACTGCTTAAAATGATGGAGACACAAACATACCAAACGAGAGAAAGAAAGAGAGACAAAGTGAAAGAAAAAACTGCTTAAAATGATGGAGACACAAACATACCAAACGAGAGAAAGAAAGAGAGACAAAATGAAAAAAAAAACTGCTTAAAATGATGGAGACACATACCAAACGAGAGAAAGAAAGAGAGACAAAGTGAAAGAAAAAACTGCTTAAAATGATGGAGACACATACCAAACGAGAGAAAGAAAGAGAGACAAAATGAAAGAAAAAACTGCTTAAAATGATGGAGACACATACCAAACGAGAGAAAGAAAGAGAGACAAAGTGAAAGAAAAAACTGCTTAAAATGATGGAGACACATACCAAACGAGAGAAAGAAAGAAAAAACTGCTTAAAATGATGGAGACACATACCAAACGAGAGAAAGAAAGAAAAAAACTGCTTAAAATGATGGAGACACATACCAAACGAGAGAAAGAAAGAGAGACAAAATGAAAGAAAAAACTGCTTAAAATGATGGAGACACAAACATACCAAACGAGAGAAAGAAAGATAGACAAAGTGAAAGAAAAAACTGCTTAAAATGATGGAGACACAAACATACCAAACGAGAGAAAGAAAGAGAGACAAAGTGAAAGAAAAAACTGCTTAAAATGATGGAGACACAAACATACCAAACGAGAGAAAGAAAGAGAGACAAAGTGAAAGAAAAAACTGCTTAAAATGATGGAGACACAAACATACCAAACGAGAGAAAGAAAGAGAGACAAAGTGAAAGAAAAACCTGCTTAAAATGATGGAGACACAAACATACCAAACGAGAGAAAGAAAGAGAGAGAAGGGGTGAAAGAAAAAACTGCTTAAAATTATGAAGAGGTGAACATATTCTTCTACTTCGGACGTCCCATATGAACCACTTGTTAACCACTCTTTGAAATGTGTATGTGATCTGAGCCTAAGAGCGATTGCATATTGTCCAGTTATGTCCCTACAAGTAGACCAGCACATCTGATTTCTGCGACGCTTTTATTTACTAGGGTAGCTCCTAGGCCCTTACCTCAGTTGCTTCTTACGATATTTCTTGTAGATCGCAGTACTACTATTCTTTGCTCCCGTGAAGCCCCGGCAACACACGGGCGAGACGAACATGTAAAGCGAGAGAGAAAGAGAGAGATAACACTATAATAATATTGTTCTCTGTGACGTGGAGGTAAAGTGATCATCTCTCACTCCAAAGGTACTGCGCTCATTCCTTGCGTGGAGAAATCGGAATATTTTCCAGAGATTCCTTACCTCAATGTAGATGAGATCAAGTTCCTAGTCATATCAGAGACGGATAATAAAACTTAGATCCTGTGTTCAAGTTGAGTTCGTAAAAAAACGTTTGTATTAACAAATTTATAATAATAGTAGACTGAAAAGCTGCTGTTCGGGAATAATTCAGCAAAATTATTAACATAAAGTTTTTGCAAAATTATTAACATAAAGTTTTTGCAAAATTATTAACATAAAGTTTTTGCAAAATTATTAACATAAAGATTTTGCAAAATTATTAACATAAAGTTTTTTGCACAATTATTAACACAAAGTTTTTGCAAAATTATAAACCATCCTTAAAATGACATACATTTGTCAAATTCGTCTCCGCTTCTCGCTTTACGGCTATCATAACGGAAACTTCTTCTTCTTCTTCTACTGCTCGATATCTACCACTTGTCAAACCACTCTTTGTGATTTGTATGTGATCCTAGTTTAAGAGCGATTGTACGTTGTGCCAGTTATGCGCCTACAAGTAGACCATCACATCCGATTTCTGCGACGCTTTTTATGTACTATTATTCACTTTTATTTACTTGTATTACTATAAGCTTCCCTACGCCCCTACCTTGGTCGCTTTTACGACATGCCGTGTAGATCTCAGTGTTATCATTCTTTGCTCCTCTTGCGAGCCCTGGATTTACATCCATTAAAACAAATCGATAGTATTCAGGGTTTATATATTGTGATCTTCAAATCATAGAGGTTAAATGGTTCTAATTTTGAAAGATAAGTTTGTCACTGTGAGCACTAAAAGATAAGTTTGTCACTATGAACACTAAAAGATAAGTTTGTCACTATGAACACTAAAAGATAAGTTTATCACTATGAACACTAAAAGATAAGTTTGTCACTGTGAACACTAAAAGATAAGTTTGTCACTATGAACACTAAAAGATAAGTTTGTCACTATGAACACTAAAAGATAAGTTTGTCACTATGAACACTAAAGATAAGTTTGTCACGTGAACACTAAAGATAAGTTTGTCACTGTGAACACTAAAGAACGTTTGTCACTGTGAACACTAAAAGATAAGTTTGTCACTATGAACACTAAAAGATAAGTTTGTCACTATGAACACTAAAAGATAAGTTTGTCACTGTGAACACTAAAAGATAAGTTTGTCACTATGAACACTAAAAGATAAGTTTGTCACTATGAACACTAAAAGATAAGTTTGTCACTATGAACACTAAAAGATAAGTTTGTCACTGTGAACACTAAAAGATAAGTTTGTCACTATGAACACTAAAAGATAAGTTTGTCACTATGAACACTAAAAGATAAGTTTGTCACTATGAACACTAAAAGATAAGTTTGTCACTATGAACACTAAAAGATAAGTTTGTCACTGTGAACACTAAAAGATAAGTTTGTCACTGTGAACACTAAAAGATAAGTTTGTCACTATGAACACTAAAAGAGCATTGTACAACAAATATTTTCTGTCAACATTTTGCTTTCATTGCCAAACATGGTCGCTGACATCAAACGATAGAAGAAAACTAGTAACGATATAAAGAAGAAGTGTCTTGGCAGAATGCTGGGAGTATCTAGAAGAGACCTTTCTGCCTCCAGGGTTCTGTCATGTGTGGCTGAGCAACAGGTAACCCATACGATTATAATATCAGACTCGATGAATCTGCTTCATAAGAATTGAATTTGGAAGTCTGCGTGTGGAATGGTGGACTGCGTTCGGAGATCACATCTCAAGAAAATGACTTGGCTGGATATGCCGGAGTTCAGGATAACGAGTGAGCTGACTTTCTTGAAAACAATGCCCCAACTCAAGCTGGCAGAAGCATGGAAAGAGCTGATATCCTCAATTAATGATATCATTAATGTAAGCTCTCATTAATGTGACATGATCGAGTCTCAGACACTGGAACAAGATCGAGAATTGGGCATTGGGTTTGGACATGCCAGACAGTGTCGTCTTCGTGCTAGAGAGAAAAGATATACTAATCAACATCTCATGGGTACGGTGAGCAGATGGACTTTGGGTTGGCTGCTGCAGCGGACGACATAGCCCAATGTGCCATAAAGGCCGAACGCATAACATAACATAACATAACTTAAAGAAGAGACCGGTTTAGAAATGAATACATCAGGGAGGAAAAGTAGATACAACACCAGTACTGAACTTCATCAAATAACAACACTTGAAATGGTTCGCCACATAAGTAGATTACCAACAGACAGTGTGCCTCAAAGAGCAATGCTTCTCATATACAATGGATAAAAGCAACTGTCATCCAGGCACAAGGTGTACCTTAGAGATAACAGAGGCAATGAAACACAATATTTATAAAGCTCACACAAAAGCCCATTCTATAAATCTCTTCTTATCCCGATGCTGTGAAGCAAAACAGGATGCGAGAAAAGAAAGAAGACGATAGTCGCTGAAAAAAAACTGGTGAAACACACACACACAGAAACACATTAATAGAAACACACATACTGAAACACATTAATAGAAACACACATACAGAAACACATTAATAGAAACACACATACAGAAACACATTAATAGAAACACACACACAGAAACACATTAATAGAAACATACACACACAGAAACACATTAATAGAAACACATACAGAAACACATTAATAGAAACACACACACAGAAACACACATAAAAGAAACACACATACAGAAACACATTAATAGAAACACACATACAGAAACATATTAATAGAAACACACAAAAGAAACTATTAATAGAAACACACACACAGAAACACATTAATAGAAACACACATACAGAAACACATTAATAGAAACACACATACAGAAACACATTAATAGAAACACACAAACAGAAACACATTAATAGAAACACACACACAGAAACACATTAATAGAAATACACAACAGAAACATATTAATAGACAACTACGACTTAACACAGAAACACATTAATAGAAACACACATACAGAAACACATTAATAGAAACACACACAGAAACACATTAATAGAAACACATACAGAAACACATTAATAGAAACACACACGAAACACATTAATAAAAACACACACATAGAAACTACAATTAATAGAAACACACACAGAAACACATTAATAGAAACACACATACAGAAACACATTAATAGAAACACACACCAGAAACACATTAATAGAAACACACATACAGAACACATTAATAGAACACACAGACATTGCCAAAGAAACACATGATAAAGAAACACATACAGAAACACATTAATAGAAACACACAGAACAACATTATAAAGACACAAAACACAATTAATAGACATACAAAACAGAAACACATTTGAAAAAAAAGTTAAACACACACACACAGAAACACATTAATAGAAACACACATACAGAAACACATTAATAGAAACACACATACAGAAACACATTAATAGAAACACACACACAGAAACACATTAATAGAAACACACAACAGAAACACATTAATAGAAACACACAACAGAAACACATTAATAGAAACACACAACAGAAACACATTAATAGAAACACACACAGAAACACATTAATAAAACACAACAGAAACACATTAATAGAAACACACATACAGAAACACATTAATAGAAACACACATACAGAAACACATTAATAGAAACACACACAGAAACACATTAATAGAAACACACACAGAAACACATTAATGAAACACACACAGAAACACATTATAACGAACATTAGAAACACACATACAGAAACACATTAATACAGAACATAAAACACACTACAGAAACACATTAATGAAAAACACAACACACAGAAACACATTAATAGAAAACAACAAAAACATTAATAGAACAACGAAACAATAAAAAGAAACACATATAAAAAAAAAAAGAAACACTTAAAACAAGAACACATTAATGAAACAACACAGAAACAATTAATGAAACACAACAGAAACACATTAATAGAAACACACATACAGAGCCTGAGCGTAGTTGTTAGTACTCCTTGCAATGTTAGTCACTCGAGGCGATTTCCACAGGCTAGTACAGTCAAGGGACAACATAAGCACTGCCCCAGAAAAAAATCACACCTGAACACCAATAAAGGCCCGATCACTCAAACGACAGAGTAAATAATTAAACAGATCATAAGAGATCGGAACAAGCGAACTCAATGAATAGAGTGACAGATGTATAAAACAATGAAATATGAGCAAAAATGACTCCAGTTCGATTCGGTATTTAAAAAATATTTTGTTAATTAAAAAAACTAAATTATATTGATAATGTCAAGGTCACTTGGGAACGCAATTTCCGTTTTGATGGCAAGAGTTGTATTGCATTGGCCTTTTCCGTTATGTCCTTAATGTATCTTTGAGACTTACACTTAATACACTTTGTTCATCCGCCTCTTCAATTATATTACAAGACAAACATATCATTTAGGGATAAGGCTTTGATGTTTATATTTAAGAAATGAGATTTCAACATCTTTGATTTGTTTTTACTGTCAGATTATCCCTGAAATAAATGATCTAAAAGTGTTAACAGATTTATCCTGTATTTCTTCTTTGTGATCTGTTTCGTATACTGTGAAACTATGAGATGTGTTGCCTCTATGAAGCTGGAAACTATGAGATGTGTTGCCTCTATGAAGCTGTATGTCATGTGTAGTTTCTCACGAGTTCTCCATAGCTTACTTTGTCAATTTATTTCATGACATCATTTTCCGTTTCGTTGGTGAATGTATGATGGACATGACTGTAGGATGTGCTCTGGAGTCTGTGTTTCTGTCTGACATGCACACTGTGCTTGTCATTGTTGAACAGTGACTTACTTTTTATTATTCGGGCGTAACCATGTTGTTCGTAGACTTGTCTCTATCTATTCTATTGTCTTTGCCCAGGTGGATGATGGAATTGATTGTTCACTCTTGCCGTTAAGACGAGGGTGGGAGCTTTAATTTGCGTTCCAGGACCAGATGAGTCGCCCTTGTTGTGTTATATCCATGTTTGTGTACTGTGGTCTTGATATTGTCTATACATCTTTTTCTTCGTCTTTCCTTGGTTCTAGTACCTGATCTCTATTTATTGAATGCTGTACTGGTGGTTGGTAAATGTCCAAACCACTGCATTTCTTGTCTTACGTTGTATTCGGTGCATGAAGTTATGCCCACTTGCTTCTGATGTCCTCATCTCTAGTCTATTTTCCTGGTGACCCCACTGCCTTCCTCAAGCCTTTCATTTCACACGTGGTGAGCTTTCTGTTTGTCTTTGCTGTCAATAAAATTTGGCAATGGTAACAAAGGCTGGAAGAAAAATATTTTTATTATCTTTCCTTCCATCTTGATCTTTGGTTGTTGTAGTAATGGTACCAGCTGGTAGGTCACTGCATTTGTTTTGTTTTTTTGCAACTTGTCTCGTATTTCTCAATCGAGTTTTCCTCTCTTAGGCTTGCTACTTCTACACTTAATCTGCATCTTCTGGGATATGAACTCTGCTACATTTGGTTGTCTGGTAAAGCGCACACGATTCAATATGTTAATGACAGAACCTCAATAATCAATGTAGCGAAGGACGATGAATACGTTCCATTAAAGATAGGTTACACAATGGAGCGTCTGTAGTTCCAGCGGTAGTGAGCTTGATCACAAATCCAAGCGTATCTAGTTCAAACCGTACTGTGGGCAAGTTTGGAAGCAAATTTGTTTCCGTGGGATTTCTTTTAAAAGGTAAAATAAAACTCACCGTTCAGAAAGCAATGGCAAACTACTGAACGTATAAGTGGTGCCTAGAAAATCAACAACTCGTTTACTGTAGTTGTTGGCTACGTCCTATAAAGAATATACCATGATTTATTTATGCATAATGGGTTGAGTCTCACTGAACGAAATCAAATATTCATGATTTATTTATGCATAATGGGTTGAGTCTCACTGAACGAGATCAAATATTCATGAAAAGTCATGATTAGTAATCCAACGTTTGATCAAAATTCTAAAGCATCTTCTTTGTGGGACTCTGAAATAAGGCTACTTCGCTGCAGTCTGACAGAGTCGGTATTGACGAGGGAATCTACAAATAAGATCTTGTAGTGTGGAAAGACAGACGCGCTAGGCAGGATGCTAACGTTTTATCCTAAGACTTTCTTTGCCTTATCAGTGATGAATGTTATGTATCTGTTGCTATATTGCCCTAGTCAAGGCATCATAGTCATTAGCATGACGACGGTCTAAATAAACATTTTTATGTAAAGCAGAATTTTTGACTTTATTGCACTGGATTTTACCCCATATGACTGGCTCAGTCACTCTCCACAGAAATGGTATGCCACTTGTCGAGGTATTGCACAGAGCACGAACATCATTGCTCCGGTAACAATCCTATGTACCTCTAAATGGTATACCACTTGTCGAGGTATTGCACAGAGCACGAACATCATTGCTCCGGTAACAATCCTATGTACCTCTAAATGGTATACCACTTGTCGAGGTATTACACAGAACACGAACATCATTGCTCCGGTAACAATCCTATGTACCTCTAAATGGTATACCACTTGTCGAGGTATTGGACAGAGCACGAACATCATTGCTCCGGTAACAATCCTATGTACCTCTAAATGGTATACCACTTGTCGAGGTATTGCACAGAGCACAAACATCATTGCTCCGGTAACAATCCTATGTACCTCTAAATGGTATACCACTTGTCGAGGTATTGCACAGAGCACAAACATCATTGCTCCGGTAACAATCCTATGTACCTCTAAATGGTATACCACTTGTCGAGGTATTGCACAGAGCACGAACATCATTGCTCCGGTAACAATCCTATGTACCTCTAAATGGTATACCACTTGTCGAGGTATTACACAGAACACGAACATCATTGCTCCGGTAACAATCCTATGTACCTCTAAATGGTATACCACTTGTCGAGGTATTGGACAGAGCACGAACATCATTGCTCTGGTAACAATCCTATGTACCTCTAAATGGTATACCACTTGTCGAGGTATTGCACAGAGCACGAACATCATTGCTCCGGTAACAATCCTATGTACCTCTAAAAAAAGAATAATTAAAAAGATGTTCTCATAATGTCAATCAGAACAGACCAGATCATTTTATTTTACCTACGTACTATACTGGTGGCGTCTGTGTCCTAGGGGATAGTGACTCGGTCTATTAACCTCGACGTTCTGAATTCGAATCACGCTGCGGACAATTTGGTTGCAAATTGTTTGCGTGGATTTTAACAAAAGGACGATGGCATCACCCTTTCAGAAAGCAATGGCAAACTACTGAATGTATTAATGCCTATAAAAATCACAAACAGCGTTAAAAGCTGGGATTGATTCGCAAGTCCTGTAAAGGATATGCAATTAACTTTAACTGTACATTTGTGACTCAACAGACATTTAAATAGACTAGGAGTAAGTCAAACAGCTTTATGTCAATGTCAACAGGTGGAACAGACATTCGAAAAAGTCTTGCATGACTGCCCTCTCCTGGGTGAGCTAAGAAGCAACATGTGGCCACATCTAGTCGACCGAAAAACTAAACTTTGGGTAAACCTTACAGACCTGAAGCTGACTGACATGTTTGTTGTCCACAGTGGATTAAGCTTATAACCAGAGATCGCTTAAGTCAGAATTCATCATTTTTAGACTAGCTTGAATGAAGAAAACATAATTCAATTTTCAATCAACATTTCAACAGAGTATTTGACAGCCAATTTCCGAATCCTTTTCGCGCCCAAAAATTGAAACCCATCTTTTTTCTTTTTCATCTTCAATATTCTTTCGAAATTAAAATTTGGCAGTCTTCCCAAGAGATACATAATGCGATATTTATTAAACTGTTTCATTTAGCTATCGTTATATAAAAATAACATTCAAGTGAACTAATTGAATTCTATAGCTATGTAATTCAACTAATCAAATGATGCAAATGTATTTTTGTATATTTTTTTATCAATTAAAGCTGGAACTCTTCATCTGAAAGGACGTCCAAAAATGTCTCTGCTCCATGTCCACAATCATTGAACTGTCCGCCTTCGAGTTTCAGCTCGATTAAACTTAAGGTCTCGTATGAGATAACCCAAGTGGGCTTTCAATTTCCTGTCCCTTTCAACGACAAAGTTTTATTTCGAAAATAGTTAATTAGATACAATGGACTGCAGGAATTGAAAGACCTGATTCCACAGCTTTTGTTTTGTTTTTGTTTTTTTTAGAAATGGAAGTATTTCGTTAAGGAAGTACGCAAAAAAATCAGAAATTGATTTCTGATGCAAGTGTCTGACGGTATAAATAACATGATTTTCTATTCAAGGTCTATGAATAAGGAAAAACGTTTATGTGATCTTCTTCTTCTTCGATCAACTTCTGTTATGCGACTACTCCGATATGTGTCATAAACAGGGCGGTGCACTTGAGGTCTTCACCAGTTCCTCATAGTTTGTCTTGTAGGGTTGTTTCTGTTGGCCAGATTTCCATTCTCACACTCTTTAGGCTGGGCAGTCTTGCAGAATGTGCTCTGGGGACTGCTTAGGTGCTCCACATGCGCAGGCTGCCGAGTCCCTGAGACCCATTCTGTGGAGGTGTGCTCTGAGACTGCAGTGTCGAGATCTAAGTCTGAAAACTGTGATCTGTGCTTTTCCGTTTGGTGTATTTATACGGTCGTTTATGTGCTAAAATAAGGCTTGCTATCAATATAAGAAAGGCAGTCAGAATTTGATCACAGACAGATGATCAACAGCATTTTTATACCTACTTTGTGTTACCAGAGCCAAACATGGACATTGAGCAAAGCGCAGTCACAAAAATAACTACATGTGAAATGCGTTGCCTGCGAAAAGTTACCAACAACACAGAAAAGACAGAATCACCAACATCAGCATAAAAAAGAAAGTTGGCACAAAACCGTGCTTGAATTACGTAGAGAAACAAAGAATGAAGTGGTTTGGCCACTTAATAAGAATGCATCCAAACTCCACAGTATACAGAGTCTTCTACAACAGAACATCGGGAAAGAAGGCAAGAGGAAGACCACGGAAAAGATGGTTAGATGGCGTAGCAGAATCATGTGAAAGAGCAAAGATAACCATCACACAAGCCACCAGAACAGCGCAAGACAAAAACAGAAAACCACGACACTGGGCAACAACCCGGTAGCAGTGTGACGACAAAGAAGAAGAAGAAGAAGTCAGAATTTGTGGAACATGTGATGAGAGAGAAGGGTTTGAAGCACATTGTGACAACCGGTAGGGTTGAGAGGAGACGAGACAGAGGAAGACAGAGAAAGACAATTTTGGATAGCCTGACTTCATGGACCGGAAGAGCGTCAACGTCTGAGCTGATAGCTTCTTGTCTTCTTCTTCTTCGAATGCTCCATATCGAGCACTTGTTAACTACTCTGTGTGATTTGTATGTCATCTGAGCCTAAGAGCGATTACACGTTGTGTCAGTTTTGCGCCTGCAAGTAGACTAGCACATCCGACTTCTGTGATGCTTTTTTATTTACTAGGGTAGCATCCCTAGGGCCTACATCAGTCGCCTCTTTCAACATGCCTTGTAGGTTGCAGTTTTACTATTCTTTCCTTCCCTTGCGTGCCCCAGCGCCACACAGGCGTGAGCTGATAGCAAACACCAGAGGCAGAGATTTGAGGAGGTCCATGATCGCATACACGGCACCTGATGATGATGGTAAAAGATATATTTTAATGTATCTTTCTTTATTGCGCCCTACTGCTTGCACCCATCAGTATTGTTAAGAGAAAGCATATATACTCTTCTGGACGCCTCGAGTTGTGTGGCTTGACATTGTGTCATACTGAATTTAATGTGGAGAGTTTGACCAAACGAATTAGAGCGCGGGCTCGTTTTCGGGAGACCGGTTTAATTCCTCTTTCGGACAATTGCTCTCTTCTGTCGGGAATGTGGGAGGGGAATTATGAAGTGTGTTGGCCCCTTAATAAGAATGTAACAAAACTCCACTGTATACTGAGTCTTATACTGAGTCTTATACTGAGTCTTATACTGAGTCTTATACTGAGTCTTATACTGAGTCTTATACTGAGTCTTATACTGAGTCTTATACTGAGTCTTATACTGAGTCTTATACTGAGTCTTATACTGAGTCTTATACTGAGTCTTATACTGAGTCTTCTAGCGAAGACCACGGAAAAGAAGGATAGATGGCATAGCAAAATCATATCAAATGGAAAAAATAACTATCACCCAAGTCACTAGAGTAATGCAAGACAAAAACAGCATGCCATAACACTGGACAACAATCCGGTATCAGTGTGATAACAAAAACAGCAAGCCATAATACTGGACAACAACCCGGTATCAGTGTGATAACAAAAACAGCAAGCCATAACACTGGACAACAACCCGGTATCAGTGTGACAACAAAAACAGCAAGCCATAACACTGGACAACAACCTGGTATCAGTGTGACAACAAAAACAGAAGTACATTCATACTAAAAACATCTAAATTCATGTTTTTAAAGTGCAAGGCAGGATTAAAAGTGCAAGTACAAATCGAATTCAATTTTTCATTTCTCTTAAATCTTGTATGCACAAGTCTCAATTACAAATGCTTCAGAAAAAAATTTTCTAAATTTAACTACTGTACTTGTATTTGTTGACACGACGTCCATGTCTTTTGTCAAGTCTTTGTAATCAGGGTCTTAAAAAAAACTTGAAAATCAGACTTTGTAAGAGTGATTGTTCTAGAATTTTTTAGACACTAATGTTAAGATTCTGAACGATAATAAATGCTTTTTGCTTTCATGTATAATATTGCTTATATTGAACCGATGTCTTTGCACTTCAGGAAGACCCATAAGTGCTCAGTCGCAACCAGATGATGTCGAAGGGTATGCATACTGACGGTTCCTGTGGCTCACTGGTTAAACGTAATCCTCACACCCCCTTCTCCACCCCCAGGTATCCACTTCTACTTGTATAAAAAAGGGTCTAAAGCCGAAGTACTGGATTGCACCGGACTTTAACTCATTAAGCTCGTTCTCTCTCAACAGAAGTGGTAGGCAAACCTGCCGAGAGTATTACACAAAGCACGAGCTCCGTAGCTCCGGCAACAATCTTAGGGGTATCTGGACGAAAATACGCTTGTGAACAGAATGGCGCGGTCCTAATCGATGTGACATAATAATTATTAATCTCTTTGTTTTGTTTCGTTTGCTTGATAAAGACCTTTGGGTCGATACGTCGCTGTATTTTGTTTTTGTATTTTGTAAAACTATCATTTTTGCTTTTATATGTTTTACACCTTCTTCTTCTTCGCGTTCGTTCTTTACGACCAATTTTAATCACTTTTTGTGATATGTTTGATCTTTGCCAAGAACGTGTATACGTTGCACATTGGTTTGGTAGGCCCCTAAACGCATAGACTTCTACACGTTTAGGACACGTGCATCCGATTTCAGCCAAACCTCCTTAGTCGCCTCTTACGACATGCGTGGCAGGTAACAGTGGTTATATTCTTTACACCCCAAATTTGGGCCCCGGTAACCACTCGGGCGATTTCACACCTAATAATGCGCCTCTGACGAATTTCTACATGGTGGCTTGCTTTCCTTAACACGAGTATCCATCGCCATTGATGCGAGTCTGACTTCGACTAAGAGGTACTTGCAATTTAAATTTCCAAGTAAATAATCAGTTTCCTTTAGTACAATCATGTTCAGTGTATATATAGTACTGAGAATTTGTGGTCCAATCTGGCCTCGAATCATCTAGAATCTCCACGGCACTCAGTCACTAGTGCATCGTGTTATCAACTTTGCTATTGGTGGAAAGATCCGTGGTAATTTACACAATATGCATAATTTCACAGCCTTGCATCAACAGCATCGATTATTGGGAGACGAAGATGGATAAGGGGATGTTCTTCGGTCTCTTCGCGAGTGTCTGTTGGTGAGGACTCTTCTACTTCTTTGCGTTAGTTATTTACGACCAATATTAATCATTCTTTGTGATATGTTTGATCTTTGTCAAGAACGTGTATAACTTGCACATTGGTTTGGTAGGCCCTTAAAAGCATGAACTTCTACATGTTTAGGACATGTACATCCGATTTCAGCCAAACCTTAATCGTCTCTTACGACATGTGTGTAAGGTAACAGTGACTCTGTTCTTTACACCCCAAATGTGGGCCCCGGTAACCACTCGGGTGGATGAGGACACTAAAATAGATGTTGAATCGATTAGGCTATTTAAACAGTTTGGAGTTACCCGTTGTACAAGTAGAACTGGATGCGTGAGGGGCAGAGTTAGATATCTGTTTAATCAGCGAGTCACGGGAATCATTGATATGCATACTCATCGATATCTGTTGGTTGAGACTATGAGTGATATGTACATCATATACTAAGTTGGCATTCTTTGCACTTCTTTTGTTAGTAAAATCTACTTCCGATGAAGTGGAGAGGGAAGTTTGAAAAATATTCTAGAAAATTAATTATTTTTCAAATAAATAATTTAAATTCATACACTAAACGTTGTTTGACATCAACAAAACAATGTCTTTGGCAACATGTGATCAAATTTTATACATTTGATATACTTTAGGACCACACACTCACTTGTGGCTTTGAAATGGATTAGGGAGACAAGAGAAGTAAGCGACGACCTAGGGGGACATGGAGACGAACTGATATAGATAAGAGGCGGGAAAGACCTGGAATGAAGAAAGCTGGCTTGCTCAAGACGTATCTGTTATTGTAGGAAATTTGTGATATATATTGAAAGACGACAGTGTCGAAAACATGATACTGATATAGTTTAAAAATTGTACGATAACAATTGGACAAGAGAAAGATAATAATAGTAGAAAATAAGTATTTAGAGATGGATAAGGAACAGTTTGATAAAATATAACAAATTAACAAGAAGTAAAACATGTTGGAGATCTACTGCTTGTGACCTTCGTTGCGAAGATGGCACATGATTTTATACGATCTGATCTCGTAAGAAACCTTCTTCTTCTTTGTGATCGTTATTTTAATGAGTGTATTGTCAGATGCGTTCTTATGATGGTCAACTGTTTCTGGAGCTCATCTCTGGCATAACGTCAGATGCGTTCTTATGATGGTCAACTGTTTTCTGGAGCTCATCTCTGGCTATAACGTCAGAGGTGCGTTCTTATGATGGTCAACTGTTTTCTGGAGCTCATCTCTGGCATAACGTCAGATGCGTTCTTATGATGGTCAACTGTTTTCTGGAGCTCATCTCTGGCATAACGTCAGACGCGTTCTTATGATGGTCAACTGTTTTCTGGAGCTCATCTCTGGCATAACGTCAGATGCGTTCTTATGATGGTCAACTGTTTTCTGGAGCTCATCTCTGGCATAACGTCAGATGCGTTCTTATGATGGTCAACTGTTTTCTGGAGCTCATCTCTGGCATAACGTCAGATGCGTTCTTATGATGGTCAACTGTTTTCTGGAGCTCATCTCTGGTATAATGTCAGATGCGTTCTTATGATGGTCAACTGTTTTCTGGAACTCATCTCTGGCATAACGTGTACACCGAATTAAAACTGGTAGTACAAGCAGGGATCCTCTAATTCGCCCGTTTTGAGAACCTCTGATCTGCGTCAGGTTGTGATGTACTAGACAATGGTAGAAGATTAAAGAGAACGTTCCGTAATGTATTATCTTCTATAGTCATATCCTGACCTGGTCAGTTTGTTTAATCACTTTTGTTATCAGTCACTTTAAAAAAATGTCTGACCTAGTATTCTTAAATTTAAGTGAACATCTGCAAAGGTACCATGCATGAGGTCTATATATATACAGGTAAATACAACAATAACTTAAACATTATCTAGAATCTAAGACCAGGTCAAAGATAAGGTAAGACAAACTTTAATATACAGAATCTTCTTCTTCTTCTCTCGAACGTCCTCTGTTAATTCAGGCGCAAGTCATGACGTCTGGTATTGCACTTCTGACTGATTTTTGCGTGAGGCCTAAATTACCCTTTTACTGGTGTCCCTCATCCATACGGACAGCCTTGCAGACTTCAGGGTGCTTAAAGCATAGATTTTCCAAATGTGATCGTTGCAGAAAACCTGTTGTCCTGTTGCTTTAAGTCCTCGTACCATTGGTACTTTTACGGCCAGAGTTAATTAGTGAAGTGAGACTTCTCTATCGGATTTCCTGTCTTTGGTGAGGTCGTTCCGTACGCATCTTATAATAAACACTCTTTGATGATTTTTTAGTGCCGTATATTTGAGCTTGGATCTACGCCAAAGAGCATTAGCTTACTTTGCGTTGACTGAGTGAGGTCGCTCCGGTTTAGGAGCATTCTCGACCCTTCTAGGGTTAGTCACTAGAACTGTCACCTTTCTTATATTCATTGCTCTCTTACGATCATTTTTTCGCCGTATATTTGGGCTTTATGATAGTCGCCAAAGAGTGTGTCTACAATATGCGCTCTTTCTGACTATATGAGGTCGTTTCGGATTAGGAACATTCTCAGTCATTGGAGACGTATGTGCTTGTCATACAAACGATCATATTTTGGCGGTATGCTTAGCCTTTATATGATCTGAGTAAATGTGCGTGGACGTCATCTTACTCTCTGAAAGTGTTTCATTTTATGAAGCCGATACATTCTAATTTCTTAAAGAATAATTTGTTCTTCTTCTGCATTCTCCCTAGATTGAGATTTCGGATTCTCTAATAAAATCTGTCTCGATTTTCAGCTGCGCCATACAGTTTGTCTTGGGCGTTGGTATGTGTAAGTGGGCGTTGAGAGCTGCGGTAGCGTAGTTGTTAGTGAACTCGCTTCTCGAGGCTAGTGGTTCAGGGTTCAACTCCAGCTGTAGGCGTGAACATTTTCCCGACTGCGACGGTTCTCAGGTCGACCCAGCCTCAACTGGGTACCAGACATGCTCTGGGAAAGTAAAGGCGGCCGGCGTGATGCTGGCCACATCACACATCTTGTGCCGACGGTCAATGAACGATACAGGCTTAACACTGTATTGCCCTATATACCACGAGGTATGAAAGGTTTCTATCCGTCTCTCTCCGTTGTTATGTTGTTGTTTTCTGTCCTTAGTTTCTATCCGTTCTCTCGTTGTTATGTTGTTGTTTTTCTGTTCTTAGTTTCTATCCGTCTCTCTCTCTCGTTGTTATGTTGTTGTTTTTCTGTTCTTAGTTTCTGTCGGTCTCTCTCTCGTTGTTATGTTGTTGTTTTTCTGTTCTTAGTTTCTATCGGTCTCTCTCTCGTTGTTATGTTGTTGTTTTTCTGTTCTTAGTTTCTGTCGGTCTCTCTCTCGTTGTTATGTTGTTGTTTTTCTGTTCTTAGTTTCTATCGGTCTCTCTCTCGTTGTTATGTTGTTGCTTTTCTGTTCTTAGTTTCTATCGGTCTCTCTCGTTGTTATGTTGTTGCTTTTCTGTCCTTAGTTTCTATCAGTCTCTCTCTCGTTGTTATTTGTTTTTTTTCTGTCCTTAGTTTCTGTCGGTCTCTCTCTCGTTGTTATGTTGTTGTTTTCTGTTCTTAGTTTCTATCGGTCTCTCTCTCGTTGTTATGTTGTTGTTTTTCTGTTCTTAGTTTCTATCGGTCTCTCTCGTTGTTATGTTGTTGTTTTCTGTCCTTAGTTTCTATCGGTCTCTCTCGTTGTTATGTTGTTGCTTTTCTGTCCTTAGTTTCTATCAGTCTCTCTCTCGTTGTTATGCTGTTGTTTTTCTGTTCTTAGTTTCTGTCGGTCTGTCTCTCTCTCGTTGTTATGTTGTTGCTTTTCTGTCCTTAGTTTCTATCGGTCTCTCTCTCGTTGTTATGCTGTTGTTTTCTGTTCTTAGTTTCTGTCGGTCTGTCTCTCTTCTCGTTGTTATTGTTGTTTTTTCTGTGCTTAGTTTCTATCGGTCTCTCTCTCTCTCGTTGTTATGTTGTTGTTTTCTGTCCTTAGTTTCTATCGGTCTCTCTCGTTGTTATGTTGTTGTTTTTCTTTTCTTAGTTTCTATCAGTCACTCTCTCGTTGTTATGTTGTTGTTTTCTGTTCTTAGTTTCTATCGGTCTCTCTCTCTCGTTGTTATGTTGTTGTTTTTCTGTCCATAGTTTCTATCGGTCTCTCTCTCGTTGGTATGTTGTTGTTTTTCTGTTCTTAGTTTCTATCCGTCTCTCTCTCGTTGTTATGTTGTTGTTTTTCTGTTCTTTGTTTCTATCGGTCTCTCTCTCGTTGTTATGTTGTTGTTTTTCTGTTCTTAGTTTCTATCGATCTCTCTCTCGTTGTTATGTTGTTGTTTTTCTGTCCATAGTTTCTATCGGTCTCTCTCTCGTTGTTATGTTGTTGTTTTTCTGTTCTTAGTTTCTGTCGGTCTGTCTCTCTCTCGTTGTTATGTTGTTGTTTTTGTGTCCTTAGTTTTAGACCGATCTCTCTCTCGTTATTTGTTGTTTTTTCTGTTCTTTGTTTCTATCGGTCTCTCTCTCGTTGTTATGTTGTTGTTTTCTGTTCTTAGTTTCTATCGATCTCTCTCGTTGTTATGTTGTTGTTTTTCTGTTCTTAGTTTCTATCGGTCTCTCTCTCTCGTTGTTATGTTTTGTTTTCTGTTCTTAGTTTCTATCGTCTCTCTCTCTTGTTATTTGTTGTTTTTCTGTTCTTAGTTTCTATCGGTCTCTCTCTCTCGTTGTTATGTTGTTGCTTTTCTGTTCTTAGTTTCTATCGGTCTCTCTCTCTGTTAGTTAGTTTGTTTTTCTGTTCTTAGTTTCTGTCGGTCTCTCTCTCGTTGTTATGTTGTTGTTTTCTGTTCTTAGTTTCTGTCAGTCTCTCTCTGTTGTTATGTTGTTGTTTTCTGTTCTTAGTTTCTGTCGTCTCTCTCTCGTTGTTATGTTGTTGTTTTTCTGTTCTTAGTTTCTATCGGTCTCTCTCTCTCGTTGTTATGTTGTTGTTTTCTGTCCTTAGTTTCTATCGGTCTCTCTCTCGTTGTTATGTTGTTGTTTTTCTGTTCATAGTTTCTGTCGGTCTGTCTCTCTCTCGTTGTTATGTTGTTGTTTTTCTGTTCATAGTTTCTGTCGGTCTGTCTCTCTCTCGTTGTTATGTTGTTGTTTTTCTGTTCTTAGTTTCTGTCGGTCTCTCTCTCGTTGTTATGTTGTTGCTTTTCTGTTCTTTGTTTCTATCGTTCTCTCTCTCGTTGTTATGTTGTTGTTTTTCTGTTCTTTGTTTCTATCGGTCTCTCTCTCGTTGTTATGTTGTTGTTTTCTGTTCTTAGTTTCTATCGGTCTCTCTCTCGTTGTTATGTTGTTGTTTTTCTGTTCTTTGTTTCTATCGGTCTCTCTCTCGTTGTTATGTTGTTGTTTTCTGTTCTTAGTTTCTATCGGTCTCTCTCGTTGTTATGTTGTTGTTTTCTGTTCTTAGTTTCTATCGGTCTCTCTCTCGTTGTTATGTTGTTGTTTTCTGTTCTTTGTTTCTATCGTCTCTCTCTCGTTGTTATGTTGTTGTTTTTCTGTTCTTTGTTTCTATCGGTCTCTCTCTCGTTGTTATGTTGTTGTTTTCTGTTCTTAGTTTCTATCGGTCTCTCTCGTTGTTATGTTGTTGTTTTTCTGTTCTTAGTTTCTATCGTTCTCTCTTTCTCGTTGTTATGTTGTTGTTTTTCTGTGCTTAGTTTCTATCGTCTCTCTCTCGTTGTTATGTTGTTGTTTTTCTGTTCTTTGTTTCTATCAGGTCTCTCTCTCGTTGTTATGTTGTTGTTTTTCTGTCCTTAGTTTCTATAGGTCTCTCTCGTTGTTATGTTGTTGTTTTCTGTTCTTAGTTTCTATCGGTCTCTCTCGTTGTTATGTTGTTGTTTTCTGTCCTTAGTTTCTATCGGTCTCTCTCTCGTTGTTATGCTGTTGTTTTTCTGTCCTTAGTTTCTATCGGTCTCTCTATCGTTGTTATGTTGTTGCTTTTCTGTCCTTAGTTTCTATAGGTCTCTCTCGTTGTTATGTTGTTGTTTTCTGTCCTTAGTTTCTATCGGTCTCTCTCTTTGTTATGTTGTTGTTTTTCTGTCCTTAGTTTCTATCAGTCTCTCTCTCGTTGTTATGTTGTTGTTTTTCTGTTCTTAGTTTCTGTCGGTCTGTCTCTCTCTCTCGGTGTTATGTTGTTGTTTTTCTGTCCTTACTTTTAGACCGATCTCTCTCTCGTTTTTATGTTGTTGTTTTTCTGTTCTTAGTTTCTATCGATCTCTCTCTCGTTGTTATGTTGTTGTTTTTCTATCCTTAGTTTTAGACCGATCTCTCTCTCGTTGTTATGTTGTTGTTTTTCTGTTCTTAGTTTCTATCAGTCTCTCTCTCGTTGTTATGTTATTTATTTTCTATCCTTAGTTTTAGACCGATCTCTCTCTCGTTGTTATGTTGTTGTTTTTCTGTTCTTAGTTTCTATCGGTCTCTCTCGTTGTTATGTTGTTGTTTTCTGTCCTTAGTTTCTATCGGTCTCTCTCTCGTTGTTATGCTGTTGTTTTTCTGTCCTTAGTTTCTATCGGTCTCTCTATCGTTGTTATGTTGTTGCTTTTCTGTCCTTAGTTTCTATCGGTCTCTCTCTCTCGTTGTTATTTTGTTGTTTTTCTGTCCTTAGTTTCTATCGGTCTCTCTCTCGTTGTTATGTTGTTGTTTTTCTGTCCATAGTTTCTATCGGTCTCTCTCTCGTTGTTATGTTGTTGTTTTTCTGTTCTTAGTTTCTGTCTGTCTCTCTCTCGTTGTTATTTTTCTGTCCTTAGTTTCTATCGATCTCTCTCTCGTAGATTTGTTTTTGTTTTTCTGTCCTTAGTTTCTATCGGTCTCTCTCGTTGTTATGTTGTTGTTTTTCTGTTCTTAGTTTCTGTCGGTCTCTCTCTCGTTGTTATGTTGTTGTTTTTCTGTTCTTAGTTTCTGTCGGTCTCTCTCTCGTTGTTATGTTGTTGTTTTTCTTTCCTTAGTTTCTATCGGTCTCTCTATCGTTGTTATGTTGTTGCTTTTCTGTCCTTAGTTTCTATCGGTCTCTCTATCGTTGTTATGTTGTTGTTTTTCTGTTCTTTGTTTCTATCGTTCGCTCTCGTTGTTATGTTGTTGTTTTTCTGTTCTTAGTTTCTATCGGTCTCTCGTTGTTATGTTGTTGTTTTTCTGTTCTTAGTTTCTATCGGTCTCTCGTTGTTATGTTGTTGTTTTTCTGTTCTTAGTTTCTATCGGTCTCTCGTTGTTATGTTGTTGTTTTTCTGTTCTTAGTTTCTGTCGGTCTCTCTCTCGTTGTTATGTTGTTGTTTTTCTGTTCTTAGTTTCTATCGGTCTCTCTCTCGTTGTTATGTTGTTGCTTTTCTGTCCTTAGTTTCTATCGGTCTCTCTATCGTTGTTATGTTGTTGCTTTTCTGTCCTTAGTTTCTATCGGTCTCTCTATCGTTGTTATGTTGTTGCTTTTCTGTCCTTAGTTTCTATCGGTCTCTCTATCGTTGTTATGTTGTTGCTTTTCTGTCCTTAGTTTCTATAGGTCTCTCTCGTTGTTATGTTGTTGTTTTCTGTCCTTAGTTTCTATCGGTCTCTCTCGTTGTTATGTTGTTTTTTTTCTGTCCTTAGTTTCTATCGGTCTCTCTCTCGTTGTTATGTTGTTGTTTTTCTGTTCTTAGTTTTTGTCGGTCTGTCTCTCTCTCTCGGTGTTATGTTGTTGTTTTTCTGTCCTTACTTTTAGACCGATCTCTCTCTCGTTGTTATGTTGTTGTTTTTCTGTTCTTTGTTTCTATCGGTCTCTCTCTCTCTCGTTGTTATGTTGTTGTTTTCTGTCCTTAGTTTCTATCGGTCTCTCTCTCTCTCGTTGTTATGTTGTTGTTTTCTGTCCTTAGTTTCTATCGGTCTCTCTCGTTGTTATGTTGTTGTTTTTCTGTTCTTAGTTTCTGTCGGTCTGTCTCTCTCTCTCGTTGTTATGTTGTTGTTTTTCTGTCCTTAGTTTTAGACCGATCTCTCTCTCGTTGTTATGTTGTTGTGTTTCTGTCCTTAGTTTCTATCGGTCTCTCTCTCGTTGTTATGTTGTTGTTTTTCTGTTCTTAGTTTCTATCAGTCTCTCTCTCTCGTTGTTATGTTGTTGTTTTCTGTCCTTAGTTTCTATCGGTCTCTCTCTCGTTGTTATGTTGTTGTTTTTCTGTTCTTTGTTTCTATCGGTCTCTCTCTCGTTGTTATGTTGTTGTTTTTGTGTCCTTAGTTTCTAATGGTCTCTCGTTGTTATGTTGTTGTTTTTCTGTCCTTAGTTTCTATCGGTCACTCTCTCGTTGTTATGTTGTTGTTTTTCTGTCCTTAGTTTCTGTCGGTCTTTCTCGTTGTTATGTTGTTGTTTTTCTGTTCTTAGTTTCTATCGGTCTCTCTCTCTCGTTGTTATGTTGTTTGTTTTCTCTGTTCTTAGTTTCTGTCGGTCTCTCTCTCTCTCGTTGTTATGTTGTTGTTTTCTGTCCTTAGTTTCTATCGGTCTCTCTCGTTGTTATGTTGTTGTTTTTCTGTTCTTAGTTTCTGTCGGTCTCTCTCGTTGTTATGTTGTTGTTTTTCTGTTCTTAGTTTCTATCGGTCACTCTCTCGTTGTTATGTTGTTGTTTTTCTGTTCTTAGTTTCTATCAGTCTCTCTCTCGTTGTTATGTTGTTGTTTTTCTGTTCTTAGTTTCTGTCGGTCTCTCTCTCTCTCGTTGTTATGTTGTTGTTTTCTGTCCTTAGTTTCTATCGGTCTCTCTCGTTGTTATGTTGTTTTTTTTCTGTCCTTAGTTTCTATCGGTCTCTCTCTCGTTGTTATGTTGTTTTTTTTCTGTTCTTAGTTTCTATCGGTCTCTCTCTCGTTGTTATGTTGTTGCTTTTCTGTCCTTAGTTTCTATCGGTCTCTCTATCGTTGTTATGTTGTTGCTTTTCTGTCCTTAGTTTCTATCGGTCTCTCTATCGTTGTTATGTTGTTGCTTTTCTGTCCTTAGTTTCTATCGGTCTCTCTATCGTTGTTATGTTGTTGCTTTTCTGTCCTTAGTTTCTAGAGTCTCTCTCGTTGTTATGTTGTTGTTTTTCTGTCCTTAGTTTCTATCGGTCTCTCTCTTGGTTATGTTGTTGTTTTTCTGTCCTTAGTTTCTATCGGTCTCTCTCTCGTTGTTATGTTGTTGTTTTTCTGTTCTCAGTTTCTGTCGGTCTGTCTCTCTCTCTCGGTGTTATGTTGTTGTTTTTCTGTCCTTACTTTTAGACCGATCTCTCTCTCGTTGTTATGTTGTTGTTTTTCTGTTCTTTGTTTCTATCGGTCTCTCTCTCGTTTTTATGTTGTTGTTTTTCCGTCCTTAGTTTCTATCGGTCTCTCTCTCGTTGTTATGTTGTTGTTTTCTGTCCTTAGTTTCTATCGGTCTCTCTCGTTGTTATGTTGTTGTTTTTCTGTTCTTAGTTTCTGTCGGTCTGTCTCTCTCTCGTTGTTATGTTGTTGTTTTTCTGTCCTTAGTTTTAGACCGATCTCTCTCTCGTTGTTATGTTGTTGTTTTCTGTCCTTAGTTTCTATCGGTCTCTCTCTCGTTGTTATGTTGTTGTTTTTCTGTCCTTAGTTTCTATCGGTCTCTCGTTGTTATGTTGTTGTTTTTCTGTTCTTAGTTTCTGTCGGTCTGTCTCTCTCTCGTTGTTATGTTGTTGTTTTTCTGTCCTTAGTTTTAGACCGATCTCTCTCTCGTTGTTATGTTGTTGTGTTTCTGTCCTTAGTTTCTATCGGTCTCTCTCTCGTTGTTATGTTGTTGTTTTCTGTTCTTAGTTTCTATCGGTCTCTCTCTCTCGTTGTTATGTTGTTGTTTTTCTGTCCTTAGTTTCTATCGGTCTCTCTCTCGTTGTTATGTTGTTGTTTTTCTGTTCTTTGTTTCTATCGGTCTCTCTCTCGTTGTTATGTTGTTGTTTTTGTGTCCTTAGTTTCTAATGGTCTCTCGTTGTTATGTTGTTGTTTTTCTGTCCTTAGTTTCTATCGGTCACTCTCTCGTTGTTATGTTGTTGTTTTTCTGTCCTTAGTTTCTGTCGGTCTCTCTCTCGTTGTTATGTTGTTGTTTTTCTGTCCTTAGTTTCTATCGGTCTCTCTCTCGTTGTTATGTTGTTGTTTTCTGTTCTTAGTTTCTATCGGTCTCTCTCTCTCGTTGTTATGTTGTTGTTTTTCTGTTCTTAGTTTCTGTCGGTCTGTCTCTCTCTCGTTGTTATGTTGTTGTTTTTCTGTCCTTAGTTTCTATCGGTCTCTCTCATTGTTATGTTGTTGTTTTTCTGTTCTTAGTTTCTGTCGGTCTCTCTCTCGTTGTTATGTTGTTGTTTTCTGTTCTTAGTTTCTATCAGTCACTCTCTCGTTGTTATGTTGTTGTTTTCTGTTCTTAGTTTCTATCGGTCTCTCTCTCGTTGTTATGTTGTTGTTTTTCTGTTCTTAGTTTCTGTCGGTCTCTCTCTCTCTCGTTGTTATGTTGTTGTTTTCTGTCCTTAGTTTCTATCGGTCTCTCTCGTTGTTATGTTGTTGTTTTTCTGTCCTTAGGTTTCTATCGGTCTCTCTCTCGTTGTTATGTTGTTGTTTTTCTGTTCTTAGTTTCTGTCGGTCTCTCTCTCGTTGTTATGTTGTTGTTTTTCTGTCCTTAGTTTCTATCGTTCTCTCTCTCGTTGTTATGTTGTTGTTTTTCTGTTCTTAGTTTCTGTCGGTCTCTCTCTCGTTGTTATGTTGTTGTTTTTCTGTTCTTAGTTTCTGTCGGTCTCTCTCTCGTTGTTATGTTGTTGTTTTCTGTTCTTAGTTTCTATCGGTCTCTCTCTCGTTGTTATGTTGTTGTTTTTCTGTTCTTAGTTTCTATCGGTCTCTCTCTCGTTGTTATGTTGTTGTTTTTCTGTTCTTTGTTTCTGTCGGTCTCTCTCTCGTTGTTATGTTGTTGTTTTTCTGTTCTTTGTTTCTATCGGTCTCTCTCTCTCGTTGTTATGTTGTTGTTTTTCTGTCCTTAGTTTCTGTCGGTCTCTCTCTCGTTGTTATGTTGTTGTTTTCTGTTCTTAGTTTCTATCGGTCTCTCTCTCGTTGTTATGCTGTTGTTTTTCTGTCCTTAGTTTCTATCGGTCTCTCTATCGTTGTTATGTTGTTGCTTTTCTGTCCTTAGTTTCTATCGGTCTCTCTCTTGGTTATGTTGTTGTTTTTCTGTCCTTAGTTTCTATCGGTCTCTCTCTTGGTTATGTTGTTGTTTTTCTGTTCTTAGTATCTATCGATCTCTCTATCGTTGTTATGTTGTTGTTTTCTGTCCTTAGTTTCTATCGGTCTCTCTCTCGTTGTTATGCTGTTGTTTTTCTGTCCTTAGTTTCTATAGGTCTCTCTCGTTGTTATGTTGTTGTTTTCTGTCCTTAGTTTCTATCGGTCTCTCTCTTGGTTATGTTGTTGTTTTTCTGTCCTTAGTTTCTATCGATCTCTCTATCGTTGTTAAGTTGTTGTTTTTCTGTCCTTAGTTTCTATCGATCTCTCTATCGTTGTTATGTTGTTGTTTTTCTGTCCTTGGTTTCTATCGGTCTCTCTCTCGTTGTAATGTTGTTGTTTTTCTGTTCTTAGTTTCTGTCGTTACGCTACGTTAAACTCAAGTTATTCTAGTCATTATATCCTTACTATGGTGCGCATTATTTGGTGTGCATTTTTCCCAGTCTCTTTACCTTTCTTCTATCATCTATCAACTACCTGTCTAGTCCGGTAACTGCTGTCTTAGGGTAGGGCAATGGCTGTCCTTTATCATCTCCGTGTATATATCTTCACTAAAACTGATCTGACAGGGGGAAACTCTAATAAATTTTTGGTTATTGATATTCAGCAGGTTACAGTACTACAAGATACATACACAAAAAGTCTAAAACATGCAGGCGTTTACACTTATCGCTATTGTATCTTTTATTGCAACCAGCACACTTGCCCAGTTGAGCATACCAGCTAGAAATTTGGGTTTTGTTTATAAGTATGGTCAAGCAAATGCAGAAGTCAGAGTGGCCGTCTATATTGATTTGACATGTCCAGATTCACAAGCAGCCTACACAACTTTGCTTACCGTTACTGACCAGTATACACCTGCAGAAGTTCAACTCAAAGTTTACTTGTTTTCGCTGCCATATCATAGAAACAGCCACATACTCTCCAAGGCTGCTAATGTTATCAACAACTACGATTCTCCTATTGGTGCAACACCTTATGACTGGATCACGACAGTTTATGCCAATATTAACTATCTAACAACTGAAGCAACTGTTAATGAAACAGATACTGATGTCTTGAACATCTTGACCAATTTAGCGTACAACGTGGCGGGAATAACTGCCCAGACTTTTCAAGCTGCAGTAAGTAGTTGTAGATTTACATTGAATTCAACATTTTTTCTATATTTTTTATATCTAATAATACATTCAGATCTACTGTCATTAGACTCACTACTTCAAAGTTGTCAAGAAATACATGAGACAAACACAGACTAGAATGGAAAGTTCATTAATTATCTGCAATATATACGCTTTATAAAAAGTTTAAAGATGGGAAAATCACCAGGATGTGATAATATCTCAGCAGAGTTTATCAAAGCAGGAGGAGAGCAAAGCATACAATTATATCATGCAAATATGCAAAAAGGTATGGGAAACCGGAATATGGATAAAGGAATTGATAAGATCAATATTTATCTCAATACCTAAAAAGGAGACACCAAATTATGTACCAACTATAGAACAGTGGCATTGATAAGCCACGCAAGTAAAATCTTATTTAAAATTATTATGGGAAGACTGTCTAGGAAAAGGGAGAAAATATCAACATATCCCAAGCAGGGTTTAGACGGAACAGAGGTACACGTGACCATATATTTAACACAAGAACAATCATAGAAAAATCTAGAGAGTGTAATGTAGATCTGTACTCATGATTTATATACTACTCAAAGGCATTTGATTGTGTAGAGCATCATGAATTGTTGAAGATTATGGGAGAAATGGGATTTCCATTACATTTAATACAGATCATAAGAGAACTTTATAGTGATCAAATGGCAGCTCTAAAAACATGTGATGATACATCAGACTGGTTTGACATAGGGCAGGGAGTCAGACAAGGCTGCATTTTGTCGCCTTGTCTGTTCTTTCTTTAACATATATGCAGAAAACATCATGAGGAATGTTACAGAAGATAGCAGAAAAGAACAATACGATCCTTTATAATCGGAGAAGAGAAATACCTGAACTAAGATACGCTGATGATACAGTGTTACTGTCAACATCACAAAAAGGGATTGAGAAAGTATTAGGAGAAGTGAAAGATAAAAGCGAATAACAAAATCTATATCTCAATGTGAAACAAATCATCTCAGTAGCAAAAACAAAATCTATATCTCAATGTAGCAAAACAAAATCTATATCTCAATGTAGCAAAACAAAATCTATATCTCAATGTAGCAAACAAAATCATATCTCAATGTAGCAAAACAAAATCTATATCTCAATGTAGCAAACAAAATCTATATCTCAATGTAGTAAAACAAAATCTATATCTCAATGTAAAATACAAAATCTATATCTCAATGTAGGCAAAACAAATCTATATCTCAATGTAGCAAAAACAAAATCTATATCTCAATGTTACAAAAACAAAATCTATATCTCAATGTAGCAAAAACAAAATCTATATCTCAATGTAGCAAAAACAAAATCTATATCTCAATGTAGCAAAACAAAATCTATATCTCAATGTAGCAAAACAAAATCTATATCTCAATGTAGCAAAACAAATCTATATCTCAATGTAGCAAACAAAATCTATATCTCAATGTGTAGCAAAAACAAAATCTATATCTCAATGTAGCAAAACAAAATCTATATCTCAATGTAACAAAAACAAAATCTATATCTCAATGTGGCAAAAACAAAATCTATATCTCAATGTAACAAAAACAAAATCTATATCTCAATGTAACAAAAACAAAATCTATATCTCAATGTCAAAACAAAATCATATCTCAATGTGGTAAAAACAAAATCTATATCTCAATGTAACAAAAACAAAATCTATATCTCAATGTAAAAAAAACAAAATCTATATCTCAATGTAGCAAAAACAAAATCTATATCTCAATGTAAAAACTCATATCTCAATGAGAAAACAAAATCTATATCACAATGTAGCAAAAACAAAATCTATATCACAATGTAGCAAAAACAAAATCTATATCTCAATGTAACAAATACAAAAATAAGGACAACAGATAAAACGAAATAAAGGAAATTAAAAGAACAGACATGGCTTACAAAAATTAAACAACTAAACACAGTATGGAACGGAACTGATAAGAAAACAAAGATCAGAATACACGTGGTGTCTATGGGACTCCTTTATTTACTGTCAATGACGTGTTTATCAACGCAGAGGCGTCCTGGACAGTCGCTCAATGGACATATCTTATACAAAGTCTTCTGTTCTGAAAGAAGAGGCTACCTATTTTGTAAAGAAATGTAATCATAGAAATAAATTTCAATGAAATAAAATTCTGATCAAAATAAAATAAATGTTGCTACATTAGCGACGGCCATATGCATTTTATGCGGAGCATGTTTCTTTTTGTGGCGGTACGCAGCTGTTTAATTCTGGAATTAGTTCACACAGGAAAGATTTCACAGTTGTTAGCATTTCGTGTGATTTTTATTGACACAGGAACGGAGCAATTATGGAGTGACCCGTTGCAGTGAAGTTGGAACCGTACTTATGAACTATGAACTATGAACTATGAACTATGAACTATGAACTATGAACTTCTCCAGCCCTTTATGTATTTTTATATGTCCAAAATATCTCATTTTTCTCTTCCTTCTTCTCCTTCGCGTTCGTTCTTTACGATCAATTTTAATCACTCTTTGTGATATGTTTAATCTTTGCCAAGAACGTGTATACGTTGCACATTGGTTTGGTAGGCCCCTAAACGCATAGATTTCTACAAGTTTAGGACATGTGCATCCGATTTCAGCCAAACCTCCTTAGTCGCCTCTTACGACATGCGTGGCAGGTAACAGTGGTTCTATTCTTTACACCCCAAATTTGGGCCCCGGTAACCACTCGGGCAATTTTTCTCTTTCGTATTTGTAGCATCAGCCAGTTTTCTTTGATTTTGAGTTCTTTCTGGATATGTCTATTTGTTCTCTTCTCTGTCCATGATTGTCTCCAACATGATAGCTTAATACGTCAATAAATATAGCTTCCCAATCAAACTGTTCATATGGTGGGAACTCTGGTTTCAAGATGGCGGCGAGTCGTTGCGTTTAGACTCTGATGACGGTGAAGTGGGATGAGCTGTAAGACAAGAGAGACAAACGCAAACTCAGAAGTTGTCAGCAGTAAAACATTTCCCAATTGACCGTCTGTAAAGACGAAAAGGCTATAATATATATATATATATTATATATTGATATATAGAGGTTGTAATATCTAGAGATATATGAAAAGGGGAGGGTTGAACATTACTGATTCATTCTTGCCCATCTATGTCTGGCCCTTTCTTCCTGTCGTCTGTCCCCTACGTCATATCTAACTCCCCCCTATCTGCTGCTTTGCACATGAATGCGTGCACTCCTCCACTATATTATGTCGTCACGGTATTGTGATTGCCTGTTCTCTGTCGTTGTCCGATCATATCAGATATATATATGTTCTCTGTCGTAGTCCGATCATATCAGATATATATATGTTCTCTGTCGTTGTCCGATCATATCAGATATATATATATATATATGTTCTCTGTCGTTGTCGATCCTATCGATATATATATATATATATATATATATATATATATATATATATATGTCCTCTCTCGTTGTCCGATCCTATCAGATATATATATATGTTCTCTGTCGTTGTCCGATCCTATCAGATATATATATATGTCCTCCTCGTGTCCCGATCGAAGCATAATGCTTCCACGAGAGATTTCCACTGTTGTCATTCTGCTGTCTTTCTACCATACCAACCGTCTCCCACGTCAAGCCACACTCCTTCAACTCTCTCTCCACCGTTCTTCTCCGTGTTTCCTTATATATATATATAAGTACGTGTAACTGTGTGTCTGTATCTATTTCTCTGAATACATTGATTCATTATTCAATTATATGTCAATTATAATATACTAATCTTTCTATCAATTTGTAAATAGATAGCAAACACTACCATCGACCAGTACACTAGACTTGTATGGGAGTACGGATGCACACGTGGTGTCTATGGGACTCCACTATTTACTGTCAATGACGTGTTTATCAACGCAGATGCGTCCTGGACAGTCGCTCAATGGACAGATCTTATACAAAGTCTTCTGTTCTGAAAGAAGAGGCTACCTATTTTGTAAAGAAATGTAATCACATCAATAAATTTGAATGAAATAAAAACATTGAACAGTATTTATTTTGCTTGCGTATAGTACACGTTATTGCAAAACGGATTCCACAAAAATTGTTCCAAGAAGTCAGGCATTTAGAATTGATTGATTGAGAGGAACATCATCATAGGACCATCATCATATTGCCATCCTCATAGGACCATCTTCAATACACATTGGTGAATAATCATGTGTGTTTCAAGTTTATTTTTACACATGAAGATATCTCTGGCAGAGCGCTTGCTCCGTAATACAGTGAGAGTCACCGATCTAATCTTCAAATTTGTGAAAATCTTGATAGGAATTTAAAAAATATAATTTTTCCCTACTCATATTGATTTTCAACTGTCAATTATTTTCTTTACGTGTTCAAATTTAAAATGGGACCTACGTTTTATCGTCCGTATCCGATAGGACTATGAACTAGATCTCACCTACACTGAAATGGTGCTCATTTTGTTCATGTATGATATTGGTTATTGGTTTCTGCACTGGCGTCATTGCACTTCGAGAAGACTCAGTCGCCCCCAGCAGATGTCGAAGGGTATGCATACTTATGGGTCATGTGGGGCTCACCTGTTAAATATACACCCTTCCTCCCTAGGCATCCAGTTCTACTTATTTAAATAAATAGTATAAATCCGAAGTATTGGCTTCATTGCACCGAGTTTTAACTCATTTAGCTCGGTCTCTTCCCACAGAAGGGGCACGTCACCTGCCGAGAGTAGTACACAAAACACGAGCTCCGTAGCTCCGGCAACAATCCTCGGGGTCCCTGAACAAGAATACACTTGTGAACAGGACGGTGCGGTCCTCCTAATTGGTACAGTTTCATTTCTACAACGGTAACTCTAAACACCTTAAATCGCAGGATCCTCGGAGTCATAAGCACGAGTTGAGCAGCCTGAAGGGGCACTCCTGATGCAAATGTGGTACATCAGGTGACGGCGGCACAAGGGATGATTGCGATAAAACTGTATATGAGGCCAAGCGCGGAATAAGATACTGGGCAAAGTTGGCCGTGCGTAAACCCCAAAGTTACGTTCTAGTGCCTTACGAAACTGCCCTTCCTTATAGGATCTGATTTCGTAAGAAACCTTCTTCTTTGTGATCGCAATTTTAATGAGTATAACGTCAGATGCGTTCTTATGATGGTCAACTGTTTTCTGGAGCTCATCTCTGGCATAACGTGTACGCCGAATTAAAACTGGTAGTACAAGCAGGGATCCTCTAATTCGCCCGTTTTGAGAACCTCTGAACTGCACCAGGTTGTGCTGTACTAGACAATGGTAGAAGATTAAAGAAAACGTGACGTAATGTATTACCTTCTATAGTCAAATCCTGACCTGGTCAGTTTATTTAATCACTTTTGTTATCAGTCACTTAAAAAAATGTCTGACTTAGTATTCCTAAATTTAAATGAACATCTGCAAAAATACATTGCCTGGAGTCTATATATATACAGGTAAATACAACAATAACTTAAACATTATCTAGAATCTAAGACCAGGTCAAAGGTAAGGTAAGACAAACTTTAATATACAGAATCTTCTTCTTCTCTCGTACGCCCTCTGTTAATTCAGGCGCAAGTCATGACGTCTGGTATTGCGTTTCTGACTGATTTTTGCGTGAGGCCTAAATTACCCTTTTACTGGTGTCCCTCATCCATACGGACAGCCTCGCCGACTTCAGAGGTACTTGAAGCTTAGATCCTCCAAGAGTGATCGTTGTAGAAAAGCTGTTGTCCGTGTAACTCTTGCCTTGAGTCCTCGTACAATTGGTACTTTTAAGGCCAGAGTTAATTAGGGAAGTGCGACTTCTCTATCGGATTTCCTGCCTTTAGTGAGGTCGTTCCGTACGCATCGTATGATAAACACTCTTTGATGATTTTTTAGTGCCGTATATTTGAGCTTGGATCTACGCCAAAGAGCATTAGCTTACTTTGCGTTGACTGAGTGAGATCGCTCCGGTTTAGGAGCATTCTCGACCCTTCTAGGGTTAGTCACTAGAACTGTCACCTTTCTTGTATTCATTGCTCTTTTACGATCATTTTTTCGCAGTACATTTGGGCTTTATGATCTTCGCCAAAGAGTATGTCTACAATATGCGCTCTTTCTGACTATATGAGGTCGTTTCGGATTAGGAACATTCTCAGTCACTGGAGACGTATGTGCTTGTCATACAAACGATCATATTTTATCGGTATGCTTAGCCTTTATATGATCTGAGTAAATGTGCGTGGACGTCATCTCACTCTGTGTAGGATGATCGGTATCGGAAAAGTATCGCCCTTAGCCAATATTTGGGTTTGTACCAGTCAAACCTTTGCATTATCGGCCTTACTTGCCTATCCAAGGTGAGTTTGTTCCTGAGTAGGAGTATTCTCAGCCGTTTCGGGGAGCATGTTGCCACTTGGCAATTTTCAGGTAGGTCGCAGTGTTACTACTAGTTGCTTCCCTTGAGGGCCTATGCAACTCATGGACGAACCGATTACTAAAATGGTGTGAAATTAACACATTTAGAACTAACTTGAAGAGCACGCTGCGACAGAATTAGATCCCGTTCCTTTATTTACTTCGATATGTATATACAAATTAAATTGTAGTGTATTTAATTTATTTCAGTTCTGTTACGATTGATTGATTGATTGATTGATTGTTTGATAAGACCATCATCATTGCACTTCGGTGAGTAACCATGTGTGCTCCGATCTCTTTCTTACAATGAAGATCTGGGAGTAACGAACTCCGAGCTCGCTGTCACATGTAATTTGAACATGATGGGTTTTCTCGATTTATTAACAAATTGTGTTGAACAATTTCCTGAGCAGCGGCTCAGTTCTCATGTCAATTTTGAACATGATGAAGATTTTTTGTGCAATTATATAAACAAATTGTTTTATGTTCGCCTCCGTTTAGATTGCTCTTTCCCTACATGAACTCAGGATTTTTGGAAAAATATTCATGGTTACTGCGACGTTTACCCTTTGGACATGCGACGGTATGAACGGTGACACTAACCTCTACACTACAAAAACCCCTTAGTTTTGTTAGGAAATTCTAAGAATGACATGTAATGTTGTAGATACACAACAATTCAACATTGTAAATATAAACATTGAAAAAGAAATCAATAATTTACAAATAAAGACATTTTCTGAAAGTGTTTCATTTTATGAAACCGATACATTCTAATTTCTTAAAGAATAATTTCTTCTTCTTCTGCATTCTCCCTAGATTGAGATTTCGGATTCTCTAATAAAAATCTGTCTCCGATTTTCAGCCGCGCCATACAGTTTGTCTTTGGCGTTGGTACGTGTAAGTGGGCGTTGAGAGCTGCGGTAGCGTAGTTGTTAGTGAACTCGCTTCTCGAGGCTAGTGGTTCGGGTTCAACTCCAGCTGTAGGCGTGGAATTTTTTCCGACCGTGACGGCTCTCAGGTCAACCCAGCCTCAACTGGGTACCAGACAGGCTCTGGGAAAGTAAAGACGGCCGGCGTGATGCTGACCACATCACACATCGTGTGTCGACGGTCAATGAACGATACAGGTCTAACACTGTATTGCCCTATATACCACGAGGTATGAAAGGTTTCCTTTACTACTTACTTTTTTTACTTTGGTTTAAGTGGACCACCTCTTTCTATTTAGGTGTGCATACTGGGGGCAGTTCTGTAGAATATGCTCGGTTGTCATACTCGGTAAGTCACAGGGGCACAGGTCATTGGTGCCTATCTTGAATCTAGTGTACATGTGTCTCTCTCTGTTGTGACCCGTCCGGAGGCGAAATATGGCAGTCTGGTCACTTCTGGACAGTTGGTAATATTTATCGTCCTTGTTGTGTTTTGGGTGTTCTTTATCCCACTTTGTAAAGAATAATTTAACTTTTCTCTTCTCTTTCATTTATCTCTTCAATAGAAGCAAAGATCACGCAACAGTTGGTCGGCATTCATAGCATATGTTAATATTGTATTAAGTATTCATTATCTAACAGCTTGTCTTCTACAGAACTTTGTTAGAGCTAACAGTTCTTCGGATTTTCTTTCTCTCATACGTCAGATGTGTAGACTCTCTCGCCGTCGTGCGTAAATTATCAGTTTCAATCTGAATCCATCTACCTTGTAGTCTTCTATTTTTGTCATAAATATCCATCCAACAACAAGGCTTTTGCAACCATTCGTTTTTTTAAGTTGTCCAAATTATATTAATTTTCTCATTCCTTTTTTATATTACTAGACAGTTTTCTTTAATTTTCAGTTCCTTCTGAATAAATCTATTTGTTCTTTATTGCGTCCATGGTATACGGGAACGTTTTGTAAAACGTATATTCAAGACCACATATATACTTTTTAAATTCCTTGTTAAATGTCCATGTTACACACCTATACGTTGCCACTGGAAATATGCATGCTCTTATAATCTGCACTTTGTTTTAGGATGTATAGGTGGCGTGATTTTATTGAGCAAATGTTTTGATAGATAAGGTTAGTAACACTACCATTCTTTACTTTCTTCTAAGACATGTGTGGTAGTGTCCCCTGTAGCTCTTATTACTTTCACGAAAACTCTTATTCAAGTCAAGTAGTAGTATGTCCCATTTTGCTGAGATGAAACTCTTATTCAAGTCAAGTAGTAAGTAGCATGTCCCTTGCGGAACGTCGCATTCATCACAGCCCGCCTGAAAAGCTCAGTGTCTCTTGCAAATTCTTCTGCCTCTTCCAGCGTCATGTTCAAGGTTTCTTTGATGTCCTGCTGCCATCTTCGTCTTGGTCGTCCCTGCCTCGTTTTCCAGGAACCATACCTTCCATTACCTTTCTCTCCAGACCACTGTGGCGTTTAATGTGGCCAAAATAATTCATCATCCGGGAAATGATGTTATTTATGAGCCAATGCACCTTGATATTCAGGTCTTGTAGGATGTCTTTGTTTTTCTCTTCTCTGTCCAGGATGTTCTAAGAACTTTTTATATTCAGAAAAATATATATTTAAATTTATATTGAAAATTAATATATTTTGGACAACTAAAATACATGAACAGTTGCAATAGCCTTGTTGCTGGAAGGATGATTATGACAGCCACAAGTGAATAAAACTTGTATTACCTGTAATAGGAGGTGTTGTTTCCTTTATTTCGCTTTTATTATTATATCTATTGATGATGATGATATTAGATTAGATGATGTTAACGCCGCCTATGGTATAACAGATGTTGGTGGTTAACTGTGAGTTTGATGACAATAACTCAAACACCTTTGTTATATTCAGATCATGTTATTGAACCATTGTTAGTAAACACGTCCGTCTCTTACCAAGGTTTCTTTCGGTCTCTCTCTCTCGTTGTTATGTTGTTGTTTTTCTGTTCTTAGTTTCTGTCGTTACGCTACGTTAAACTCAAGTTATTCTAGTCACTATATCTTTACTATGGTGCGCATTATTTGGTGTGCATCTTTCCCAGTCTCTTTACCTTTCTTCTATCATCTATCAACTACCTGTCTAGTCCGGTAACTGCTGTCTTAGGGTAGTGGAATTGCTGTCCTTTGTCACCTCCGTGTACATACCTTCACTAAAACTGATCTGACAAGGGAAAGTCTAATACATATTTTATTATTAATATTCTGCAGGTTAAAGTACTACAAGATATATACACCAAGAGACTAAAACATGCAGGCGTTAACACTTATCGCTATTGCATCTTTCATTGCAACCAGCACACTTGCCCAGTTGACCATACCAACCAGGGAGTTGGGTTTGGTTTATAAGAATTTTCGTCGAGCAGATGCACAAATCAAAGTGGCCATCTATATTGATTTGACATGTCCAGATTCACAAGCAGCCTACACAACTTTGCTTACCGTTACTGACCAGTATACACCTTTAGAAGTTCAACTCAAAGTTTACTTGTTTTCGCTGCCATATCATAGAAACAGCCACATACTCTCCAAGGCTGCTAATGTTATCAACAACTACTATTCTCCTGTTGGTGCAACAGCTTATGACTGGATGACGACAGTTTATGCCAATATTAACTATCTAACAACAGAAGCAACTGTTAATCAAACAGATACTTATATCTTGAACATCTTGTCCTATTTAGCCTACGACGTGGCAGGAATAACTGCCCAAGCATTTCAAGACGCAGTAAGTAGTTGTAGATTTACATTGAATTCAACGTTTGTTATATAATTGTTATATCTAATAATACATTCAGATCTATTGTCATCAGACTCACTACTTCAAAGTTGTCAAGAAATACATGAGACAAACAGTCTTAAATGGAAGGTTCATTAATTATCTGCAATATATACGCTTTATAAAAAGCTTAAAGATTGGAAAATCACCAGGATGTGATAATATCTCAGCAGAGTTTATCAAGGCAGGAGGAGAGCAAAGCATAAAATTATATCATGCAAATATGCAAAAAGGTATGGGAAACAGGAATATGGATAAAGGAATGGATAAGATCAATATTTATCCCAATACCTAAAAATGGAGACACCAAATTAACTACCAACTATAGAACAGTGGCATTGATTAGCAACACAAGTAAAATCTTATTAAAAATTTTAATGGGAAGACTGTATTGGAAAATGGAAGGAAATATCAACATATCACAAGCTGGGTTTAGATGGAACAGAGGTACACATGACCATATATTTAACATGAGAACAATCATAGAAAATCTAGAGAGTATAATGTATATCTATACTCATGCTTTATTGACTGCTCAAAGGCATTTGACTGCGTAGAGCATCAGGAATTGTGGAAGATTATGGGAGAAATTGAATTTCCATTACATTTAATACAGATCATAAGAGAACTTTATAGTGATCAAATGGCGGCTGTAAGAACATGCCATATAATATCAGATTGGTTTGATATAAGGCAGAGAGTCAGACAAGGCTGCATTTTGTCGCCTTGTCTGTTTAACATATATGCAGAAAACATCATGAGGAATGTTACAGAAGGTAGCGGAAAAAAATAATACGAACCTTTTATAATCGGAGGAAGAGAAATACCTGAACTAAGATACGTTGACGATACAGTGTTACTGTAAACATCGCAAAAAGGGATTGCGAAAGTATTAGGAGAAGTGAAAGATAAAATCGAATAACAAAATCTATATCTCAATGTGGCAAAAACAAAAATAATGACAACAGATAAAACGAACATAACAAAAGATATTTTTATCAACGGAGAGAAAGTAGAAAATGTGAACAGTTTTGAATATCTTGGTTCACTGCTAACAACAGATGGAAATGGGATGAAGGAAATTAAAAATTAAAAGAAGAACAAATATGGCTTTACCAAAAATTAAACAACTAAAAACAATATGGAACGGAACTGATAAGAAAACAAAGATCAGAATACTAAGAGCATGCATATTCCCAGTGGCAACATATGGGTGTGAAGCATGGGCATTTAATAAAGCAGTGGAAAAACATATATGTGCTTTCTAATATAAGTGTTATAGAAGAGTCCTTCGTATATCTTGGACAGAGAAGAGAACAAATAGATATATCCAGAAAGAACACAAATTCAAAGAAAACTGGCTGATGCTACAAATACAAAAGAGAAAATTGAGATATTTTGGACATATAAAAAAATGAAGGGCTGGAGAAGACCATCATGGAAGGAGGCATACTGGCAAAGAGAAGAAGAGGAAGACCATGGAGCAGATGGATTCAGGATGTAACTGATGGTTTGAACATGACGGCTGCAGAGGCAGGACATCTGGCCTATGAGAGAGAGAAATTCCGGAGGACTGTTGGGGTGGCAAAGTTCTGCTAAGGACAATGTATTTGATGATGATATACGCTTTGACGATGAACACAAACAAGACTAGCAGTGAAGAAGTAAAATTATTAACAATCAATTTATCGTCAAATAGCATGTCATACTATGGTTTATAGAAAACAAGTATTTGAGGCTTCCGGAAACAGAAATTACCAAACACAGGATCCTAACCACAAACATGTTTTCTCCATCATCATTAAATAACTTGTCATAACTGTCCATATGGTGGGAACTCTGGTTTCGCTATGGCGGCGAGTTGTTGCGTTTAGACTCTGGTGACGGTGAAGTGGGATGAGCTGTAAGACAAGAGAGACAAACGCAAACTCAGAAGTTGTCATCAGTAAAACATTTCCCAATTGACCGTCTGTAAAGACAAAAAGGCCATATAATAAAGGGAGCGTCGAATATTACTGATTCTCTCTCTCTCTCTTGCGTTCCCGGCCTAGACTGATGAACCAATTTTTATCTTGAATTTTACTGTTGTTTTAAGGGACTCCGTTCCTCCGTACAGCTTTTCGCGAAGCTCTGTGTGTTGTGGCCATGACTCTTTCCTTATACCTGCTAACGTTGACAGTCTTGCAGGACATGTTCTGCCGTCATGTCTGCCATTTTGCAGGGGCACAGGCTAGTTGTGCCGATTTTAAATTTATGGAACATGTGGGCTCGAAGCTTGTTGTGTCCGGAACGGAGGCGAAGTATGGCAACTTGTTCACTAGGTAAACACGTAAAAACAAAGTACTACAGTTTTACAAAATACATAAACAGTGACGATAAACAGCAACGTTTCGACCAAAAGGCCTTTATCAAGCAAACAATACAACAAGAATGACGAATTTCGAGGAACACTACAAATGGACGATTACATGTGGAAACTGTAGTACTTTGTTTTTACGTGTTTACCTATTTTTCCAAGTTTTACTGCAGTCTCCACACTTTTTCAACTTGTTCACTGCGAGAGAGACCATAGTATCCATTCTTGCCCATCTGTCTGGCCCTGGCCCTTTCTTCCTGTCGTCTGTCCTCTACGTCATATCTAACTCTTACGTACGCGCCTTTTGTGCGTTGCACATCATCGCGTGCACTCCTCCACTATATTATGTCGTGTTGCGGTATTGTCATCGCCTGTTCTTCTGTCGTTGCCCTATCCTATCAGATATACATATATATATATTTCCTCTTCGTGTCCCGACTGACATATAAAGCTTCCACAAGAGACTTTCACTGTTGCTGTTCTGCTGCCTTTCTACCAACCATCTCCCACGTCAGGCCACACTCCTTCAACTCTCTCTCCACCGTTCTTCTCCAAGTTTTCTATATATATATATATATATATATATATATATATATATATATATATATATTGTGTGTGTGTGTGCAAATGTGTGTTTGTATCTATTTCTCTGAATACATTGATTCGTTGTTCAATTATTTGTCAATTATATTCTACTCCACACCTTGAGGAGAAATGATCAACGAATATCAAAGCAGGCATTGAAGTGGGATGCAAAGGGTTCAAGAAAGAGAGGTCGACCTAAGGAGAGCCTGAAACGAACTTTGCTGAGAGAGGCAGGAAATATCGGTCTCAGTTCCATTGAGGAGATTGAGCGAGTTGCCCAGGATAGAGCGGTATGGAGAAATTACTTGCAGGCCCTATGTAACGTATAACGGTACGAGAGGAATTATTATTATTTATATTCTACTAATCTTTCTATCAATTTGTACATAGATAGCAAACACTACCATCGACCAGTACACAAGACTTGTATGGGAGTACGGATGCACACGTGGCGTCTATGAAACCCCGCTATTTACTGTCAATGACGTGTTTATCAACGCAAATTCATCCTGGACAGTCGCTCAATGGACATATCTTATACAAAGTCTTCTAATATGAAAGAAGAGGCTACATTTTTTGTAAAGAAATGTTATCATAGAAATAAATGTGAATGAAATAAAGACATTGAACAGTATTAATTTTGTTTTTGTATTGTACACGTTATTTCAAAACGACTTCCATAAAAATTGTTCCAAGAAGTCAACAAATTGAGAATTGATTGATTGATATAACGATCATCATAGGACCATCATTATATTACTATCATCAAATGACCATCATCATTGTACCATCATCATACGATCATCATCATATTACCATCATCATATTACCATCATCATTAGACCATCATCATTAGACTATCATCCTTGTACCATCATCATAAGACTATCATCAATGCACATTGGTGAATAATCATGTGTGTTTCAAGTTAATTTTTACACATGAAGATATCTCTGGCAGAGCACTTACTCCGTAAAACAGTGAGAGTCACCGATCTAATCTTCAAATTTGTGAAAATCTTGATAGGAATTTAAAAATATAATTTTTCTTACTCATATCGATTTTCAATTGTCAATTATTTTTTTGCGTGTTCAATTTTAACATGGGACCTACGTTTTATCGTCCGTATCCGATAGGACTATGAACTAGATCTCACCTACACTGAAATGGTGCTCATTTTGTTCAGGTATGATATTGGTTATTGGTTACTGCCCTGGCGTCATTGCACTCCGGGAAGACTCAGTCGCCCCCAGCAGATGTCGAAGGGCATGCATACTTATGGGTCATATGGGGCTCACCTGTTAAATACACACCCTTCCTTTCCTAGACATCCAGTTCTACTTATTTAAATAAATAGTATAAATTCGAAGTATTGGCTTCATTGCACCGAGTTTTAACTCATTTAGCTCGGTCTCTTCCCACAGAAGGGGCACGTCACCTGCCGAGAGTAGTACACAAAACATGAACTCCGTAGCTCCGGCAACAATCCTCGGGGTCTCTGGACAAAAATACACTTGTGAACAGAACGATGTGGTCCTAATTTCTTACAGTTTCATTTCTACAACGGTAACTCTAAACATCTTAAATCGCTGGATAGATTCAACATCTATTTTAGTGTTGCCATCTAGAAGACTGAAGAACATCACCCCTTATCCATCTTAAATCTTCGACAATCAATGCTGATGATGCAAGCCTGTCATCTATCTCATTGCCGCAAACATCCGCATGTCCAGGACAGTAGATCCATGTAAGCTTCTGACGGTTAGAAACTATAATTCTGTACTAAGAAATATATTTCACTACATAGAGGCTCAAAGGTTTATATGTGAAGATTTGATTACATTTTACCGGATTTCCCCATAAGGCTCGGCCATTCTGCGAGGAATGACACGTCACCTAATGAAAGTACTACATAAAGCAAGAACTCTGTAGCTCCAGAGAATATCCTAAGGGATCGTTGGGAAAAAATACACTCACGAACAGAACGACGTGCTCCGGATTCAAACCCAACCCTTCAGAATACAGCGCATACGCTTAACCGCTTCGCCACACTAATCCTAATATAGATGTAGACTGCAATTAAACTATGTATAATGGCGAAGCACGTAAAACAAAGTACTGTAGTTTTACAAAATACAAAAACTATGACAATACACAGCAACGTTTTGACCAAAAGGCCTTTATCAAGCAAAACGATACAACAAACCTGACGAATAACTCAGAACACTACATATAGACTTTAACAAAAACGAATGAAAATATGTGACTAAAAACGAATAACGAAATAAATACAGAAAAACTAGAAGTGGAAAAAGAAGAGAAACAATTTTAAAAAGTCAAGTAAATATATGACTCATATACATTTAACATATACACATATAAAATATAGAGCATGAGAAGAGAAAGTACTAAGAAGCATAGGAATGTAGAGTGTTGAGTTCATGAGGTAGCAAGGTACCATATAAAGAAATAAAGCGATTCTCCAGAGCAAATCGACTACGATCATCAGATGAACATGATCGGATGGCAGTGACCTGGACGTTGCGAGCATCCAAATAGTCAGTTCCATTGAAATGAGTGACTACAGGGTCACAGAGCATTGGCGTATATCGCGTAAGTGTTGGCCGAAACTGTCACTGAGCATTTTGCCTGTTTCGCCAATATATGCCTGAGAACACCGCTTGCAAGTGATAGCGTAGATTATATTTCGGAACTCGCATGTGAAACCATCTTCAATAACAAACGTAAAGACATTTGGCAATGTAGGAGAAATATTGTGTTGAACATTGCTCTTTTTGTGTTCATGGAACATAATGATACCAAAATGAATAAATATAATTGTTTCAATGTGTTTTCTTTTTTATTTACTGATTCATGTTTTGCTGTCCTAGCATGAATAAAAAAAGGAACCCTTTCATACCTCGTGGTATATAGGGAAATACAGAGTTAGGCCTGTATTTTTCATTGACCGTCGGCACACGATGGGTGATGTGGTCAGCATCACGCCGGCCGCCATTACTTTCCCAGAGCATGTCTGGTACCCAGTTGAGGCTGGATCGACCTTGAGCTGTAGCGGTTGGGAAAAATTCCACGCTAACTGCAGGAGTTGAGCCCAGACCACCAGCCTTGAGAAGCGAGTTCACTAACAGCTACGCTACCGCTGCTCTCCCTAGCATGAATAATGATTGATTAATTGATTGTTTGGACCATCTCATTACAATTAGGTGATTAGCAATTTATGCTCCGATCTCTTTCTTACACAGGAAGATATGAGCGGTATTCCACAAACTCCGTAGCACTGGCGAGGAAAAATAACCCACAACAGCAGACACTTGTTCTTCTCCAATGATCCTGTGGTACTTGAGCTATTGCCCTTTGACCCAATGCTATGTTGTTTTATCTCATACACCTTTTGAGAACATTATAAAATAAATGGGAGTTTTTTCCGATCCAAAAGCACTTGAGCTTTCAGCTCTTCGCTGATGCCATGGACATCGTAACCCTTCGGTTCGGTGCCACGAACACTGTAAATCTGGAGAGCCTGTGCCTTTTCTGCCAGCCCGTGGAATTGAACCACACTCATAGGGAGCTTGTCACCCGTCATCCAACACGATACGAACACGCTGGGCAGGCGGGCAAATTAAATGTTTTTAAAAGATCCCGGTCAGTTTTATGGTCAAATACGATAGAAAATGGAGAGGATGGCAAAGTTCTGCTCAGAACAAGCTACTTGAGAATGATAAACATATTTTGCAAAAATAAATGTCTTAAATAGACGTTCTATTTTGATACAGATGGATTATTTGTGTTTTACCACAAAACGTACAGATATGCAATAAATAGATTATCATCGTTTCTCTAGATTAGTCTTGTATTAATCTATCTTTTCTCCAATCATGTTTTGACTCTCAGCTTTAAGCTTAGAAGAGATTTGTAGAACGAGCCATTGTGTACGCTTCATAAATAGTGTCTTTCGTCGCCTCTGTTATCTCTGAGGTCCACATTTTGCGTAGCCGGTCTTTTGTTTTGTATCCATTGTATCGAAGCAATATTGCTTTTTGAAGTGCACTGTCTGTTGGTAATCTGCTTACGTGTCCGAACCATTTATTTTGTTGTTTCTTGATGTAGTTTAGTACTGATTTTGTACCCACTTTTGTCCTGATGTCTTCATTTCTCAACCTGTCTCTTCTCGTTACTCCCAGTATTCTACGTAGACATTTCATGTCTGTCGTTGCGAGTTTTCTTCTATTATTTGTTGTCAGCGTTCAGGTTTGGATCTGGTAGCATAATGTGGGGAGAACGATCGTGTTAAACATTGCTCTTTTTGTGTTCATGGTGACATGTTTGCATTTTTTAATTTGCGCATTTGTCCTATCATTTGATTTACTTTATTGCATTTGTGTTGGATTTCATTAGTTACTCTTCCGTTTGTTGAAAAAAAAATACTCCCTAGGTATGTAAAGTCTTTGACAAGTCTTATATAAGTACCTACTTATAATGGGATAAAGTTTGTAACTGACAACATGATCTGTTTATCGTTAGCAATTATTTGAAAGACTGAACTGCATGGAATATAGATATTTACACTACTGTTTACTTCTTGTGGGTCAGAGTTCATAGCCCTGGCCTGACATAAGTTGCAACTTGAGTCTAATCTATTGCTGTTGTAATTTTCTTTGAACCAAGATAAAAATATTATTTTCTTTATAGATGTTTATTATCAAAAATTAAGCTTATTCACGATGATAAAGATTAAATAATTTACACTTGTCATGCTGTACAACCATGAGTTGATAATAGATAAGATACAAGCTAGACTAACTTGTTCCCTAGTGCTTGTACTCCAAGTAGTTATTGGCATCTAAATCTATATTACTGTCATGTTCAAGTCATCTGTTACACATTGTATCCTTGTATCCATTTTCACGTTAGATTATAATGCAGAATCTTGTCTTAAGCAGAACTTTACCAAATTATTCTTCCTCTGCTTCCTTTATGCAAAAATCAGACACATCATGAATCCACCTTCTCCATGGGTTTCCTCTTCTCCTCTTTGTTGTGATGACTTCTTCATGTAATAACGTGTACTATACAGAAAGAGTCAAAATTAAAACTGTTTAATATTTTTATTTCATTCAACTTTATTTACATCTTTACATTTCTTTACAAAACATGCATCCTCTTCTTGCTGAACAGAAGATTATTTATAAGGTCTGTCCATCTAGCGACTGTCCAGGACGGATCTGCGTTGACAAAAACGTCATTGACGGTAAATAAAGGAGTCCCATAGACGCCACGTGTGCATCCGTACTTCCATACAAGTCTGGTGTACTGATCGATGTCAGAGTTTGCTACCTATGTACAAATTGATAGAAAGATTGGTATATTATGCAAAAATAATTGATCATCGAATCGGTGTATTCAGGGACATAGATACAGACACACACTTACATATACTCATATTATATATATATAAGACAAAGATGAATGGATTTGTATGTCTGTCCCAATTGTTTGGAGATATCTGGACATCCTACGGACTTGATATTTGGCAAGAAGGTGGCTTTCATGGATACGAAGATGGAAAAATCATGAAACTATACTTTTTTTACGTTTCTTTAACCATATTCCCAACTACATGCACATGTTCTTTCTGCATAGAAATCATCGAAAACGTATGTCCATGATTTCACTACGTTGCCGGTCACATGATGCGCAAAGCGATCATGTTGTTATAGTCCAGTGACGTCTTTCGCACATCACACGAATACTAACATATTTATGGGTATTTCAGCATGTCAGTTCTGTAGACAAATGCATAAGATGCTCAACTGCTATCCTAAAGATAACATGATCAACCTCACTTTCGGCAAATTAAAAAAAATTCTTCAAACACAGCCATAATTTAATAATCTGAATAAATTTAATGTGCCAATTGTTATTTTTCAGCTTTCACATGAATTCAATTGTATCAGGTTTTACTGGCTATCGGAATGAGCTACAGTTTATGTGTGGCTCAAAAGATCAGCGGAAAAGGATAACAAATTAACTTTAAAAGTAGATTAGATTTAAACTATGCTAACCCGAAACAAATGCTTGCAGAAAACGGATGCACCAGGCTATAAGGCGCATAACATGGTGCAACGAACCCTCACAATGTGGAATGGGATAACGGATTCTATGGTCGCCAATCTGCCTCGTAGATTTAGCCACGCAATAAGAATGTCAAACCTACCAACACAAGTGTGGCCAAAACTTACTGCGGGAAGAGGTCGGCACAAACAGGGAAGCAGAAATCATAGGAATTATATCCTACAGAAATGCCCCCAGTATGCAGACCTGAGAAGAAAGAGGTGGCCCACTTACACTAGCGTCCAAGACAAACTGTATGGCGTGGCTGATAATCTGAGGCAGATGGCTGCCTTTATTAGAGAATTCGAAATCCCAATCTAGTGAGAACGCAAAAAAAGAAAGAAGATTTAAACTAATCCCAACTCCCCTCCCATGCAACGAACGAGTAAACTGCTAGTACATATATATTTATATATATATATACATATTATAGTGCCTTTTTCGTCTTTACAGAATGTCAATTGGCAAGTGTTTTACTAATGTCAAATTCTGATTTCGCGTTTGTCTTTCATGCCTTACAGCTCATCCCAGATCACGGTCACCAGTCTAAGAACAAACCACCATACGAACAGTTTGATTGAGAATGGTATATTTAAAGGTATTAAATAATCATGTAATATTACTACTACTACTATTAACACTGCAATTACTACTACTTCTATTTTGTGAGTAAATAATCATGGTCTTGCTTGTACTAATTATCCTGGGCACTCCGGAGATTGCAACAACCAATAGTTGACAGCTTGACATAGAAAGAGTATATTATGCCGACATTGGTTATACTAATGTCATTTATCTTATATAGTCATGATAAGAAGAGGACGATGAAATTGTAGAGAAAATGTAGGAATTTGTATTCATTCCCATCATGAGTACAAACGTGGCTCAAGGAAAATTGTTATTGTTTGTTATTGAAAATGGTTTCACATACAAGTCCCGAAATATAATCTACGATATCACTTGCAAGCGGTATGCTAAAGCATATATCGACGAAACAGGCAAAATGCTCAGTGACCGTTATGGTCAACACTTACGCGATATACGCCAATGCTCTGTGACCCCTGTAGCTACTCATTTCAATGGAACTGACCATTTAGGAGCTTGTGACACCCAGGTCACGGCCATCCGATCATGTTCCTCTGATGATCGTAGTCGATTTGCTCTGGAGAATCTCTGTATTTCTTTATATGGTACTTTGCGATTTCATGGACTCAACGCTCTACATTCCTATGCTTCTTAGTACTTTCTCTTGTCATGCTCTATATTTTCTATGTGTATATGTTAAATGTATATGTCATATATTTACTTGATTTTTTATTGTTTTCTTTTTCCACTTCTAGTTTTTCTGCCTTTATTTCGTTATTCGTTTTTAGTCACATATTTTCATTAATTTTTTTATCTTTGTAATATCCTTGTCAAAGTCTACATGTGAAATTCGTCACTCCTGTTGTATTGTTTGCTTGATAAAGGCCATTTTGGTGGAAACGTTGCTGTGTATTGTCATTGTTTTTGTATTTTGTAAAACTACAGTAGTTTGTTATTACGTGTTTCGTCAATATAAGTGTTACAGAAGAGAGACTTCCGTATATCTTGGACAGAGAAGAGAACCAATGAATCTATCCAGAAAAAAGCCAAAATCAAAGAAAACTGGATGATTCTATAACAAAAGAACAAGAAAATTGAAGTATTTTGGAGATATAAAAAGACATTAAGGGTTGGAGAAGACCATTATGGAAGAAGGCATACAGACAAAGAGGATAAGAGGAAGAACACGGAGAAGGTGAATTCAGGATGTAACTGATGATATGAACATGACGGCTGCAGAGGCGGACATCTGAATGACTGTTAGGGTAGCAAAGTTCTGCTCCGGACAAGCTATTTGATTATGATGAAGTAACTATTAATGATTTTACTTGCTCTCGTCTACGCTTGTCTATGTCCATCATGAAAGATAACAACTTGCAGACAATAAATCATCTTTCCATTCTAGACTTTGTTCATTATCTGCTGTGTTTGACAACTTTGAAGTATTCACTCTGACAACAGAAGATCTTCTTCTTCTCTTCCACCATTTCATTCTTTATAGAAGTGTTGGGGGTGAAACGTAATGATCTTGTGTGTGTTTTTTAAAGGCACTTTGTAAGCTGATATTCATGTTCGTAAGGCTGTTCTTGATGCCGTCGCTCCATCTTTGCGTGGTCTTCCTCTTGCCTTGTACTCATTATACTTTTTCTGTGTGGCTCTCTGTGGTACAGAGATCTAAATGTATTAAATGTATTAGATATTTACAAAAAAATATGTAGTAAGAACGTAAAGCTACAACTACTTACTCCAGCTTGAAACTCTTGGGCAGTTATCCCCGAGACGTTGTAGGCTAAGCTGGACAAGAAGTTCAAAACATCAGTATCTGTTTTATCAACAGTTGCTGAAGTTGTTAGAAAGTCAATATTGCCATAGACTGCCGTGATCCAGTCATAAACTGTTGCACCTTTAGGAGAAGTGGACTGGTTGATAAAATTTGCAGCCTTGGAGATTGTGTGGCTATTTCTGTGATATGGTAGCGAAAACAGGTACAGTTTGAGTTGAACCTGGTCAGGTTGATACTGGTCAGCGACTTGAAGCAAAGTTGGGTAGGCTGCTTGTGAGTCTGGGCATGTCAAATCAACATAGGCGGCCAATTTTACCTCTGCATATGCTTGACCATTCTTATAAACCAAACCCAACTCCCTGGATGGTACGGTCAACTGGCCAAGTGTACTGGTTGCAATGAAATATGCAATAGCGACAAATAAAAACACCTGCATATTTTAGTCTCTTGGTGTATGTTTCTTGTAGTACTTTAATCTGCTGAATATTAAAAATTTTTTAATGTATTAATTTCCTTTTGTCGAATCAGTTTTCCTGAGGGTAATAATAACTACAGGGGTCACTATCTCCAACGTCTTAAGAGAAAGTAAAGGATGGTAGTGTTACTAACCGTATCTATCAAAACATGTGACTAATAAAATCACACCAGTAATGACAGCGAATCATGGACAATGAACAAACAATCAATAAGATCACTGGAAGCCACAGAGATGTGGTTCCATAGAAGAATGCTGAAAATTCAATGGACAGATATAAAAACAAATGATGAGGTTTTAAATCAGGCCTGCACACAAAGGAACCTTATCAAAAGAATAAGAATCAGACAATCAAGGTTCTTCGGGCATATAATGCGATGAGAAAGCTTAAAACATTTGGTAACAACAGGTAAAATTCAGGGAAGGAGAGATCGTGGAAGACAGAGGGAGAAGATGCTGGATGGCCTGACATCATGGTTCGACACAAGATCGACGTCAGAACTGATTACATACACCAAGCATAGAGAGGTGTGGAGAGACATGATCGCCTACGCCGGCAGGCATGGCACTTGAATGAATGATTGATTGTCTGATGATACAAAAAGGAGTGAGAACGTTATTGTATTTTGGAAACTTTAAAAACATGAATAACTACTGTTACTGCTAATGATATGCTTTTACTTCCTGTGCGTGTTTTTGTTTCTGCTACTTCTACTGGCACTGATACTTCTTCGATTCCTGCAAGTGATACTGTTTTTGCAATCGCTAATAGCACCTCTAACATTCGATTCCTGCAAGTGATACAGTTTCTGCAACTGATAATAGTAACTCTAACATTCGATTCCTGCAAGTGCAACTGTTTCTGCAACTACTAATATCACATCTAACATTCGATTCCTCCAAGTGATACTGTTTCTGCAACTACTAATATCACATCTAACATTCGATTCCTACAAGTGATACTGTTTCTGCAACTGCTAATAGCACCTCTAACATTCGATTCCTACAAGTGATACTGTTTCTGCAACTGCTAATAGCACCTCTAACATTCGATTCCTGCAAGTGATACTGTTTCTGCAACTGCTAATAGCACCTCTAACATTCGATTCCTGCAAGTGATACTGTTTCTGCAACTGCTAATAGCACCTCTAACATTCGATTCCTGCAAGTGTTAAAGTTGATATTTTTATTACGGATGAATCCTCCGCTCCTTCCTTGTTGTTGCTACTACTAATTTTAAATAACTACTTGTAAATGTCTCGTATTCTTTTCAAACTTTACGTTATGAAGTCACTTAACATTTCTAGCTCCAAGCGTGCAGGAGTTAGGCGGGGCAATTCTATTCCTTACGTGTGGAACGTCGAGTGTGGGATGGAACTCACAGCTCTCTTGTATACTATTCGATAGGCGAATGCTTGTGCATTACGCTACTACGTCCCACATACGACTACTACTACCACTAAATCTACTATATTTGATATTTTATTACTATTACTACTACTATTTCTATTACTGCTACTATTACTATTACAACTACTACTATTACTATTACTGCTACTACTACATCTACTACTACTATTTCTATTACTGCTACTATTACTATTACAACTACTACTATTACTATTACTGCTACTACTACATCTACTACTACTATTTTTGTTACTGCTACTACTACTATTACAACTACTACTACTATTTCTATTACTGCTACTACTACATCTACTACTACTATTTTTATTACTGCTACTACTACTATTACAACTACTACTACTAAAACAGAAAATCATGCAATTCTTACTAATGTACTTGCAATACTACGGGAAAAAAACGCGCAAACATTAATTCCTCCACAGTGTGCTTTACAGTACGAAAGTCAACGTGGTACATAAAAATATGTTATGTTATGTTATGCGATCGACGTCATGGCACATTGGGCATTCCCATTCGTGCTCTGTCCTCCGTTGCAGCAGCCATCCCAAAGTCCATTTGTTCACAGTACCCATGAGAAGTTGATTACTAAATCTTCTCTCTCTACCACGAAGACGACATTTAAAATATGTTAACTGCATTATAAAAACTCTGAATAAATTTGTATTTAATTAGTTGTGTTTAAGTAGTTTAGCAAGCAAATATGTGTTAGAATCTGTTTAATAAAGCTTGTCTTACCTTACCTTTGACCGGGTCTTAGATTCCAGAAAATTGTAAGGTTTTTGTTTTATTAGCTTGTGTATGTATATGTATACCCCAGCTATGGTACTTTTGCAGATGTTCACTTAAACTTAAGAATACTAAGTCAGACCTTTTGTTAAGTGATTGATAACAAAATTGATTAAACAAACAACCTAGACCGGATTTGAGTGTAGCAGATAATAGAGTACTTCATTTTATATTTAATCTTCTACCCTTGTCTAGTACAGCACAACATGTTGCAGTTCAGAGGTTCTCAAAAAGTACGAATTAGAGAATCCATGATTGTGCTACCAGTTTTTAATTCGGCTTAGCGGTCGAAGGCGCACAGAGACAACGTCGCGCCAGGATTAGTGAGCTGACACTAACCAAAATCCTACACCTCCTCCACGTGGTGACCCTGGAAACAGACAACGGTTCCTGTCTGGCTAAGCGGGTAGGAATCGAAGGAGAGCTATTCTGGTATAAGTAGTGATGCAGACGCAGCTACGTTGGATGAGATCCGCTCTCCACACAGACAAGCAGAATCCTAGAGTGACTAATAATGCACGTCTCTCCCGACCAATGGGAAAAGCTGAGCAAATAAACATAAAAGAATGAGGGGTGCAGCGAGAGAAGACACGTGGGTCCACATAGGGCGTACCTTGGAGCAGTAAAGTTGGGGCTCGAATTGAGTTGCATGTCCTGACAGTCTCGAGTTATAGTAAATGTGACCACGGTGAGAAACCGGATGAACACGGTAAGCAGGCACCAAAGTAGAGCGAACATGCATATGGACGATACATAGGTGAGCCCACCGGTGGGGCAGACATGTACGGTGCTGATGATGGAGCGACTAAAAGGCGTGGCAAACGTAGGGATGTGCGGACCATCAAAATGTGCAGAAAAATTGGAAAGCCCAGCAGAGGCTTGAATCCTGTGCAAACTTTCCTACCGAATGGTGATACACTGTGCACAGTGAGATATAAATTGGTACGGTGTCGCCCAGTAGAACAATGTGAGCACAAGTGACGAAGAGAAAAGGGGCGGGCTCAGTCGGTAAACGAGGGCACAAGCAGAAATGGGCGAAGGTGCACCCAAGAGAATGAAATACAAACAACCACCAATAACAGCATACAATAAAAAGAGATCGGGTACTAGAGATAAGGAAAGACCAAGAAAAGATGGATAGACAATATCAAGACCACACTACATAAACACGGATACAACACAACAAGGGCGACTCATCTAGCCCTAGAACGCAAATTAAAGCTCCCATCCCTACGCTTAACGGTAAGAGTGGACAGCCAACTACATCTTTCACCTGGGAATAGACAATAGACAATCAAAGCAGGTTCGAAAGTATATATACAGTACACAGACAGATCATCTGACGAGATATTTGGTGAGTGCAGAGAGTGTGCCCTATCATGAAGACGAAATGCACCTCTTTCCTCTTGGAACAATTTGAATGGAAGACGTTTTGCAATAACGTGTACTATACAAAAGCAATAATCAATACTGTTCAATGTCTTTATTTGATTCAAATTTATTTATATGATTACATTTCTTTACAAAACAGGTAGCCTCTTCTTTCAGAACAGAAGACTATTTATAAGGGTTGTCCATTGAGTAACGTTCCAGGTAGGATCTGCGTTGACAAATACATCATTGACAGTAAATGAAGGAGTCCCATAGACACCACGTGTGGTTCCGTACTTCCATACAAGTCTAGTGTACTGGTCTATGTTAGGGTTAGCTACCTATGTACAAATTGATAGAAAGATTGGTATAATATGGGCAAATAATTGGACAACGAATTAATGTATTCAGACATATACTTACACATATTTACAAATATATATATTATAGGGCATGTTTCGTATTTACAGACTATCAATTGGCAAGTGTTTTACCATTGACAACCTCTGAGTTTGTGTTTGTCTCTCTTGCCTTACAGCGCATCCCAGTTCACCGTTACCAGAGTCTATACGCAATTACTCGTCGCAACTCGTTTTAACATCTTGCGAACAGCAGCGTGGTTAGCACTACGGCCTGGTAAACTTTCAGCTTTGTAGCTACGCTTATCCCCTTCCGCACCCATGCGCCTACAAGTAGGCCAGCACATTCTATTTCTGCGACGTTTTTTTTTTACTATGGTAGCTTCCCTAGGCTCCTACCTCAGTCGCCTTGTAGGTCACAGTATTACTATTCTTTGCTCCCCCCGTGAGTCTCGGTAACATACGGGCGACTAGTAATTAATAGCTTGCATCTTTGTTCTATTGATATGATTGTTTAAATGTTTCATGTAAATATATTAAGTTTTCATACCATGCGGTATATCTGAGTAGTAAGATACTAGGCATATATTTTTCTTTCAACAATAGGTCACGAAGGGTCATGTGGTCAACATCACGCTGACCGAGTTTACTTTCCAGTTGTTTACCAAAATAAAATAAAGTTGGTCTGATCTGAGATTCATTACAATCAGAAAATATTCCATTTTAAATGTAGAATTTGTTCATGGGACCATGTGTTTAAGAAGCAAATGTACTAATCACTACACTATCGCAGCTCTCCATATTGCAAAATGATAAGGAGATAAGTTGTAGTGTCTAATGATTCGTCTTTATTTATTAATATGTTGTAAGTAACCAGTACCATCGTATGGATGTGAAGCATGGACATTTAACAAGGTAGGAAAAACAGATTTATGCTTTGGAATATAAGTGTTACAGAAGAGAGTCATTCGTATAACATAGATATAGAAGAGAACAAATAGATCTATCAAGAAAGAACCTCAAAATCAAAGAAAACTGGATAATGCTACAAACAAGAATGAGAAAATTGAAGCATTTTTTTAATATATAAAAATACATGAAGGGTTGGAGAGGTCTATTATGGAAAAAGACATACAGGTACAAAGGACTAGAGAAAGAACACGGAGAATGTGGATTAAGAATGTAATTGATCATATGTGCATGACAGTTGCAGAAGCGGACAACTGGCTTACGAGAGAAAGAAATTCTGAAGGACTGCTAGAGTGGCAAAGTTCTGCTCAGGACAAGTTATTTGACGATGAATTGACTGTTAATGATTTTACTTCTTCACTGCTAGTCTTGTCTGTGCTCATCGTCAAAGCGTATACATTGCAGATAATTAATGAACTTTCCATTCTAGACTTTGTATGTTGCATGTATTTCTTGACAACTTTGAAGTATTGAGTCTGATGACAGTAGATCTGAAGCTTAGTTTAGTCATCGGATTATCATCACTGCACGTCGAAACAATTAGTCCATAACTGCTCCGATCACCCTCTTAATGTATCTCTCAACGTGTGGCGACTAACGATCCCGGTTCTTTGTCGGTTTACTATTCTTCTTTTGCTACCATTATAGTGTTCTTGTCTAGCTACACCACACTTGACTTGGAATTCTTGAGGTCTGTATAGTGTTGTAGATTCACCACTATTATTTGAATCATAAATATATTATTGAGTGATGCTTCACCAAAATAGATGAAGCATCACTCAACGCAGACCAACAAAATGAACTGCTCTTTGCTGACGACCAGTGTATATTCCATAATAATATTGAACAGCTTCAAGAACACATAAACTTACTCAACAATAGCTGCCTCAAATACAACATGAAGATCAATATTCAAAAGACAGAAGTCATGACTATAAGTAGAGAACATAAAGATATCAACATAAAAATAAATGACCAAACGCTAAAGCAGGTGAGAGAATTCAAATACCTTGGAAGTATCTTCACATCTGATAGTAGACTGGACAGAGAGATCGAAACTAGAATCCAGCAAGCCAACAACATTACATACCAGCTGACCCCAATTTTGAAACACCCAGCTATCCCAGTAGTGACTAAAAGACAGATTATAAATTCAATCTTTATACCAACACTGTGCTACCAGAGCCAAACATGGGAACTGACAAAAGAACAAGAAAGGAAAATTACCACATGCGAAATGAGATGCCTGAGGAAAGCAGTAAATAAAACAAGAAGAGACCATATAAGAAATGAGGAAATTAGAAGTACAGTCGGAACAACACCTGCTATTAGATTTATTGAAAAACAGAGACTCAAATGGTTTGGCCACTTGGTCAGAATGAACCTGAATACACCAGTTGCAAGAGCGTACAACCTGAAAATGGAATCATCAAGAGGAAAGGGCAGACCAAGAAAGATGGGTTGATGGAGTTACAGACATCTTAAAACTCCACAATACCACACCATATCAAGCGACCGAGCGTGCATTATCTCAGAAACCGATCACCAGTTAAACCTGCTACGCCTAGCGGCAAAAAGCAGAGAAGGACAAAAGAAAGAAAAAGAAGAAAGAAAGATTAAGTATTGAAAATGAAAATCGTGGCATATCCTAAAGGACCGTAGCCATCAACCACAGCAAATTAGTCGTTGATTTTCTAGGCACCAGTTATACGTTCAGTAGTTTGCCATTGCTTTCTGAACAGGTGAGGTCTATTTTTACCTTTTGTAAAAATCCCGTGGAAACGAATTTGCTTCCAAGCTTACCCACCGTGGGGTTTAAACCAGGTAAGCTTGGGTCTGTGATCGAGCTCACTACCGCTTGAGCTACAGACGCTCACGATTAAGTATTAGATATAAAAATTATAGAAAAAACGTTGAATTCATTGTAAATCTACGACTACTTACTCCAGCTTGAAAATTTTGGGCAGATATTCCCGCCACGGTGTAGGCTAAACTGGTCAAGAAGTTCAAGACATCAGTATCTGTTTCATTAACAGTTGCTGCAGTTGACAGAAAGTCAATATTGTTATAGACTGCCGTGATCCAGTCAAAAGCCGTTGCACCAGTAGGAGAATTGGACTGGTCGATAACATTAGCAGCCTTGGAGAGTGTGTGGCTGTTTCTATGATATGGCAGAGAAAACAAGTAAATTTTGAGTTGAACTTGATCAGTGGTATACTGTTCAGCGACTTGAAGCAAAGTTGGGTAGGCTGCTTGTGAGTCTGGGCATGTCAAATCAATATAGGCGGCCACTTTGACGTCTGCGCTTTCTAGACCATTCTTATAAACCAAACCTAACTCTCTGGTTGGTATGGTCAACTGGGCAAGTGTGCTGGTTGCAATAAAAGATGCAATAGCGACAAATGTAAACGCCTGCATGTTTTAGTCTCTTTGTGTGTGTATCTTGTAGTACTTTAACCTGTTGAATATTAATATCAAAAAATGTATTAGACTTTCCCTTGTCAGATCAGTTTTCGTGAAGGTAATAATGGCTTCAGTGGACACACGTCTTATAAGAAAGTAAAGAATGGTAGTGTTACTAACCTTATCTATCAAAACATTTCATTAATAAAATCACACCAGAAATACTTCATAAATCAAAGTGCAGATTATAAGAGCTTGCATATTTTCAGTGACAGCTTATGGGTGTGTAACATGGACATTTAAAAAGTAAATGTAAATGGGGTTTTGAATATAAGTGTTACAAAAACGTTCCCGTATACCATGGATGGAGAAGAAAACAAATAGATTTATTCAGAAGGAACTCAAAATGAAAGAAAGAAGTTTGGTAATATAAAAAAGGAATGAGAAAAATAATATATTTTGGACAACTTAAAAACATGAATGCTTGCAAAAGCCTTGTTGTTGGAAGGATGTTTATGACAAAAATAGAAGACTACAATGAAGATGGATTCAGATTGAGACTGATAATTTAAACATGACGGCAAGAGAGGCTGGACATCTGGCATGTGAGAGAGATAGAGAGAAAATCCGAAGAACTGTTAGTCTGGCAAAGTTCTACAGAAGACAAGCTGTTAGATAAAAAATACTTAACACAATATTAACATATGTTATGAATGTCGACCAAACGTTGCGTGATCCTTGCTTCTGTTGAAGGGATAAATGAAAGAGAAGAGAACAGCTAAATTATTCTTTAAGATATTAGCAAGTATCCCTTTCACACCGTTGAGAAAGCATTGGCAATCTACTGAGCGTATAAGTGGTACCTAGAAATCAACGACTCGTGTACTGTGATTGATAGCTACGTTATGTAAACGGTATGTCACGATTTTCATTTGTTCATCCCTTGCATAAAATGAAACACGTTTAGAAAATGTCTTTATTTGTAAAAGATTGATTTCCTTTTCAATTCTTATGTTTACGATGTTGAATTGTTGTGTATCTACAACATTACATGACAGTTGTAGAATTTCGTAACAAAACTAATATAAATTTATCGAACTACATTTATAATTTGTATATACATACACATTAAAGTGAATAATAGAACATCATCTCTCTCTCTCTCTCTCTACCCTCGATCACCGCCCAGATCGATGTACCAGATCTCTCCATAAATTCTATTCATGTGGAAATTGGATTCAAGCAGCCTTAGCATTTGTGTATTTCACGTCCCATCTTCACCACCATTTGGAGCTCCGGTGCTTATCCTTTGGCGATGTGTCCGGTTTCAGCTAGCGTTTACTCGGTTCGCTCTCCGTTCTGTAGCCATCTAGTATTATTTACGGTGTGGGGTAGCTAGCCCCACGTCCCACCTCCTTAGTCGCCTCTTACGACATGTCTGGCAGGTAACAGTGGTTCTATTCTTTACACCCCAATTTGGACCCCGGTAACCACTCGGGCGGAACAGGATTTAAGTCTGTCGCAGCGTGCTTTTCATGTTAGTCCTAAATTTATTAATTTCACACCATTTTAGTAATCGGTTCAGTAGTTCATGTTTTAGATACGAAACGTGATAATTATTATCTTGTACCGTCTGAACATCAAAAGTTGATAGTAATGAACTATGTTCTTTGTAATGTGTTCACCTCTTGATGTTCTATTAAAAGTAGATAGGTTGAGATTTCAGTTCAGTCATCATCCAATGGATACTCAGTTTAACATTAATGAAGATGCTGAAGGAAAATTTTGAATCGTTGCAGAAGCTACAGTGTAAGTGATTTATTTCTGACACTTTGTACCAGTTGAAAGAGGCTGGAATTCGCTATAAGACATGATATCAGCGACTTCGAATCGAGTCAGTTTTTCTAGCCGCTTCCAATTCTACAAATGTTACTTTTTCTACCACACTTACTACCAGAACTACTATTCCTTCGATTCCTGCAAGTGCAACTGTTTTTGCAACTGCTAATAGCAACTCTAACATTCGATTCCTGCAAGTGATACTGTTTTTGCAACTGCTAATAGCACCTCTGACATTCGATTCCACTGTTTTTTCAACTGCTAATAGCACCTCTAACATTCGATTCCTGCAAGTGATACTGTTTTTGCAAGTGCTAATAGCAACTCTAACATTCGATTCCTGCAAGTGCTACTGTTTTTGCAATGCTAATAGCACCTCTAATATCGATTGCTGAAGGAATTTTGAACGTGCAAAGCTACAGTGTAAGTGACTGTTTTTCTGACACTTATACAGTTGAAGGCTGATTCGCTATACATGCATATCAACATTCGAATCGAGTCAGTTTTTCACGCTTGCCAATTCTACAAATGATACTTTTCTCACACTTACTACAGACTCTATTCCTTCGATTCCTGCAAGTGCTACTGTTTTTGCAACTGCTAATAGCACCTCTAACATTCGATTCCTGCAAGTGATACTGTTTTTGCAACTGCTAATAGCACCTCTGACATTCGATTCTCACTGTTTTTCAACTGCTAATAGCACCTCTAACATTCGATTCCTGCAAGTGATACTGTTTTGCAATGCTAATAGCAACTCTAACATTCGATTCCTCAATTGTGATCTACTGTTCTTCAATTGCTGCTAATGGTCTACCTCTAACTATTCGTACATTGCTGTTACTACTACTATTGCTGTTACTACTACTATAACAGTTACTGAAGCAGTACTTACTCATCAACATCATCATAAAATAGCTTGTCCTGAGCAGAACTTTGCCACCTTAATAATCCTTCGGAATTTCTCTCTTTCTCATAGGCCAGATGTCCTGCCTCTGCAGCGGTCATGCTCAAACCATCAGTCACATCCTGAATCCATCTTCTCCTTGTCTTCTCTTCTCCTTTTGTCGGATGCCTTCTATCATGATGGTCTTCTCCAACCATTCGTATTTCTTTATATGTCCAAATTGCCGGTCTGCCCAGCGTGTTCGTAGCGCGTTGGACTACGGGTGACTATCCCTCTTGTGTGCGGGTTCAATTCCGCGGGATGGCAGAAAAGCCACAGATTCCCCAGATTTACGGTGTTCGTGGCACCGAACCGAAGGTTACGATGTCCATGACACCGAGCCGAAGAGCTGAAAAGCTCATGCTTCTGGATCGGAAAAAAAAATATGTCCAAATTACTTCAATTTTCTCATTCTTATTTGTAGCATTATCTAACTTTCTTTCATTTGTAGCTCTTTCTGGATAGATCTATTTGTTCTCTTCTCTGTCCATGAGATACGAAATACTCTTCTGTAACACTTATGTTCAAAAGCAGTACATATATGTTTTTCCATTGCCTTGTTAAATGTCTATACTTCACACCCATATGTTGCCACTGGGAATATGCATGCTCGTAGTATTCTGATCTTTGTTTTTCTATTAGTTCCATTCTATACCACTATTTGCAATACTGTTACTCTGTGTGCTTTTTAGTTCTGTAGTTTGTTAAAAATCTATTAGATGTATTAAATGTTAAAAATCTATTTGATGTATTAAATGTTAAAAATCTATTTGATGTATTAAATGTTAAAAATCTATTTGATGTATTAAATGTTAAAAATCTATTTGATGTATTAAATGTTAAAAATCTATTAGATGTATTAAATGTTAAAAATCTATTAGATGTATTAAATGTTAAAAATCTATTTGATGTATTAAATGTATAAAAATCTATTAGATGTATTAAATGTATAAAAATCTAATCAATCAATCAAGTGCCATGCCTGCCGGCGTAGGCGATCATGTCTCTCCACAACTCTCTTTGCTTGGTGCATGTAATCAGTTCTGACGTCGATATTTTGTCGAACCATGATGTCAGGCCATCCAACATCTTCTCCTCTGTCTTCCACGATCTCTCCTTCCTGAATTTTACCTGTAGTCACCAAATGTTCTAAACCTTCTCTTCGCATTATATGCCCGAAGAACCTTGATTGTCGGATTCTTATTCGTTTGATAAAGTTTCTTTGTGTGCAGACCTGATTTAAAACCTCCACGTTTGTTTTCTTTGCTGTCCATGGAATTCTCAACATTCTTCTGTAAAACCACATCTCTGTGGCTTCCAATGATCGTATTGTTTGTTTGTTCAGTGTCCATGATTCGCTGCCATACATAAAAATTGGTTCAATATAGCATTGGAGTACTCGTTTTCGCAGTGTCATTGGTAGTGAGTTCACGCATAGTGTGTTCTTCATTTTCATAAAAGCTGCTTTCGTTTGAGCTATTCTACTCCTAATCTCTGGTGTACATCTTCCATCTGGTGTTAAGAATGTTCCTAGATACTTGAATCGATGGACTTGTTTCAGTGTTGTGTTATTTATTTTGATATTGCATGTTGGTGTTTCTTGTTTCTTGGAGACAACCATAACCTCTGTTTTCTTTATATTCATGCTTAATCCTTTCTTTTCACTTTCTCTCACTAGTATGTCTATCAAGTCTTGCAGATCGTGTTCATTTGTAGCCATGAGAATTGTGTCATCAGCGTATCTTAGGTTGTTTATATTTTGTCCACCGACTGCTATTCCTGTCTTTTCTTCTATAGATCTCATGATGTTTTCGCTATATAAGTTGAATAGGTCTGGTGAGAGTACGCACCCTTGTCGTACTCCTAACTGTATCGCCTGATAGATTCCAATCTTACTCTCTAGTCTAATGGCTGCGGTTTGTTGCCAGTACAAATTCTTGATCAGTCTAAGATCTTTACCATCAATATTTATACTTTCTAACATGCTGATTATTTCTCCATGTTTTACTTTATCGAAAGCTTTTGCGTAGTCTATGAAACATAGGTATAAGTCCAACTTCATTTCTATTGATCTTTCCATTATTGTTCTTATTGTATATATTACGTTGTTTGTTCCTCTGCGTTCAACAAAGCCACATTGTTCTTCCTTAACTTCTGGTCTTATTTTGTTTCGTACCCTTCTCATAATAATGCTGAAAAGTAGTTTTGTTACGTGACTCATGAGGCTGATTGTGCGGTGTTCTTCGCATTCTATCGTTCTTGCTTTCTTTGGTAGTGCTATAAAAATGGATTGTCGTAAATCTTTGGGTACATATCCAGTGTTGTAGATGTCATTGAATAATTTTGTTAAAACGCCTATGCCCAATTCGCCTGTTGCTTCTATTTCTCTGTTGTTATGTTGTCTGGTCCTGGGGTTTTTCCTTTTTCGTGTGTCTTATGGCATTGATAACTTCTGATGGAAGTATTTGTGGTCCTTCATGGTTGTAATTGATGTGTATTTCTTGTCTGTTATCACTGTATAAGTCCTTAATGTACTCTGTCCATCTTTCTATTTTCTTTTCTGTTTCCATCAGGATATCTCCCTGCTTTGATTTTACACATCCAGTAGTTGTACGTTTACGTCTGCCAAGTAAGTCGTCTACGTTTTCGTATATTGATTTGGGGTTTTCTTTGTGTTCTGTTTCGATCTGTTTGCATTTTCATTTAGCCACTCTTCTTTTGCTGTTTTACATTTTGTCTTATCTCTTTATTGATTCGATCGTATTCTGCTTTATTATGTTTGTTTTCCTTCTATTTTCCATTAATTCCAAAATGTCTTCCGTCATCCATTTCTTTTGATCCGTTGACATGTTGTGTGGTTAGTTCCTTTGACGATTTGTTGGATTGATTTGACTTTGTTGATGTAAAATCTAATAGATGTATTAATTTTTAAAAAATCTATTAGATGTATTAAATGTTAAAAATCTATTAGATGTATTAAGTGTTAAAAATTATTAACGGAATAATACACACTCTGGATAAATATGCATTTCATTAGTTGTACTGTAGAACCTCGATAAATCGTCACTGTCTGTACAAGGGCTATGACGGAAAACAGAATACACGGATAATAGAAACATCTTAATGCATATGAAACCAGTCATGCAATTCATAAAAGAACAACAGATTAAATGGTTTGGACACCTGGCCAGAATGCCCTGGTATCGCCTACCTCAGAGAGCCACACAGAAAAAGTATAATGAATACAAATCAAGAGGAAGACCGCGCAAAAGATGGAGCGACGACATCAAGAACAGCCTTACGAAAATGAATATCAGCTTACAAAGTGCCTTAAAATAAGCACACGAGCGTCTGCCCAGCGTGTTTGTAGCGCTTGGACTACGGGTGACTATCCCTCTGTGTGTGCGGGTTCAATTCCGCGGATGGCAGAAAAAGCCACAGATTCCCCAGATTTACGGTGTTCGTGGCATTGAACCGAAGGTTACGATGTCCATGGCACCGAGCCGAAGAGCTGACAAGCTCAAGTGCTTCTGGATAGAAAAAAATCAAAAAACATAAGCACACACATGATCACTACGTTTTCCCCAACACTTCTATAAAGAAGTAAATGGTTGAAGAGAAGAAGAAGAAGAAAAAGATATGTACAGTAGCGTGATTTCAATGCGGGTTTTGGAATGTTGGATTCTTGCACCATACACACAGAAGTAGAATATAAGTTGAATTAAATTTAGTCATAAATACTCATAGCTCTTTGGCAATACATCTAAAAAAATTGTCCAAATTACATGACTTTTGATAATAACTTAGTTAAGATGCAAAGAAAACATCAACAATAAACAAGAAATGTGTAAGTCGATGACAAAATCTCTCCTAAAACTATGAGTATCATTTAATATACATGTGTTAAATTAACAAGCAAATTTATATTAGATTCTGTTTATTAAAGTTTGTCTTACCTTACCTTTGACCTGGTCTTAGATTCTAGATAATGTTTAAGTTATAGTTGTATTTACCTGTATATATACAGACTCAAGGCAATGTATTTTTGCAGATGTTCATTTAAACTTAGGAATACTAAGTTCGACCTTTTCTTGAAGTGACTGATAACAAAAGTGATTAAACAAACTGACCAGGTCAGGATATGACTTTAGAAGATAATACAAACATGAACAAACAAAAATAAGAACAAATATGGCTTTACAAAAAATTTAAACAATTAAAAATAGTATAGAACGGAACTGATAAGAAAACAAAGATTAGAATACAAATAGCATGCATATTCCCAGTGGCAACGTATGGGTCTGAAGCATGGACATTTAATAAAGCAGTGGAAAAACATATATGTGCTTTTGAATATAATTGTTACAAAAGAGTCCTTCGTATATCATGGACAGAGAAGAGAACAAATAGATATATCCAGAAAGAATTCAAAATCAAAGAAAACTGGATGATGCTACAAATAAGAAAGAGAAAATTGAGATATTTCGGACATATAAAAAGACATGAAGGGCTAGAGAAAACCATCATGGAAAGAGGTATACAGGCAAAGAGAAGAAGAGGAAGACCACGGAGAAGATGGATTCAGGATGCAACTGATGGTTTGAACATGACGGCTGCAGAGGCTGGACAACTAGCCTATGGGAGAGAAATTCCGGAGGACTGTTGGGGTGGCAAAGTTCTGCCCAGGACAACCTATTTTATGACGAGATAATACAATACACCCTGACCTTTTTAATCTTCTACCCTTGTCTCGTACATCACAATATGTTGCAGTTCAGAGGGTCTCAAAACTTGCGAATTAGAGGATACCTGCTTGAGCTATCAGTTTTTAATTCGGCGTACACGTTATGCCAGAGATGAGCTCCAGACAAGTTGACACTTCATCATAAAAACACATCTGATGTTACACTCATCAAAATAGCGCTTGCAAAGAAGTAGAAGGTATTTTACAAAATCAGATGGCATAAAGTCATAAGTTGAACGTCTCGAATGTTGATCTTTCAGCATTTGAAGGTATGATAAATTTTTATCTTTTCTGTCAGGATGTATTTTGCTCAAAAGTTCTTCTAATCGCAAAGTTTTCATAGCTTTATTTTATAACACATTGTGACAAATCAAACACATTTGTAATATCTTCTTCTTCTTTGTGTTCGATCTTTACGACCAATTTTAATCACTCTTTGTGATATGTTTGATCTTTGCCAAGAACGTGTATACTTTGCATATTGGCTTTGGTAGGCCCCTAAACGCATAGACTTCTACACGTTTAGGACGCATTCATCCGATTTCAGCCAAACTTCCTTAGTCGCCTCTTACGAATGCGTGGCAGGTAACAGTGGTTCTATTCTTTACATCCCAAATTTGGGCCCTGGTAACCACTCGGGCGCAATTGTAATGTCTTGTTTGTGGGTGATTGAATAAAATTATATTTCCAATATTCAATACTATACGTTATCTATATTTTTTTTTCTTTTGTTCCGAACTGAGACTATCAGTAGAAATAAAACAATAAGAGGAGTATAATGAGAGAGATCCATACGTATGGAAATGTTGTCATAAAAATAATATGTTTCAGAGAGAGAGAGAGAGATTCATACGTATGGAAATGTCATAAAAACAATGTTTCAGAAGAGAGAGAGAGAGAGAGAGAGAGAGAGATCCAGACCTATGGAAATGTTGTCATAAAACGTTACGTTTCACATTACGTTAGTTACGATTAATCGATTGAGAGGACTCTGGCCAGTATTTTGTCAATCGCTGGCAAAATACTGGCCAGAGTCCTTCTCAATCGATTAATCGATCACCTGGAACAGGACTTACTCCTGAGACCCAATGTGGCTTCAGGGCAGGTCGCGGAACAGCAGACATGATATTTGCTGCTCGCCAACTACAGGAGAAATGCCAAGAGCAGCACCGTAACCTCTATATGGTCTTTGTCGATCTGACAAAGGCTTTCGACACGGTTAACAGGAGGGTCTATGGAAGATCATGGAAAAATTTGGATGCCCAAGGAAATTCATCAAGATCGTCCAACAGTTTCACGAGGGCATGATGGCACGTGTACTTGACGAAGGGAGCTGTCGGAAGCCTTCCATGTCACCAACGGCGTCAAACAGGGCTGTGTACTGGCCCCAACACTCTTCAGCATGATGTTTGCTGCCATGCTCACGGATGTCTTTTGGGAAGGCGACGAACATGGGGTAAAGATTAGATACAGGACAGACGGTAATCTATTCAATCTTCGGAGGTTAAAATCCTCCACCAAGGTAAAAGAATCAACTATCTCCAACCTGTTGTTTGCTGATGACTGTGCCCTCGCTACCAACTCTGAGGAAGAAATGCAGACTTACATGGACAAGTTCTCAATGGCCTGTGATAGGTTTGGCCTCACCATTAACACCAAAAACAGAGGTCATGTTCCAGCTCACCCTAGAGAACAGTATTACGATCCAGTCATCAACATTAAACACCAGCGTCTCCAGTCAACGGACAACTTTGCTTATCTTGGCAGCCTCCTATCCAGATCGGCAAACATAGATTCTGAGGTCCACAATAGGATATCCAAAGCCAGTCGTTCGGAAGGTTACGTGTCACTGTGTGGGAACGGAAGGGATAAGCATAGTCACAAAGCTGAAAGTTTACCAGGCCATAGTGCTAACAACGCTGCTGTACGCAAGCGAGACATGGACAGTGTATAGCAGACACGCAAGAAAATTAAACCATTTTCACACAAGCTGTCTACGCAGAATACTAAAAATAAACTGGCAGGACAAAATTCCAGACAGCGAAGTCCTCACAAGAGCAAAGATCCCAAGCGTCAACACCCTGTTGCAGAAGGCCCAACTGAGATGGGTCGGTCACGTTGCTCGAATGCCTGATAAACGCATCCCAAAACAGTTGATGTATGGCGAGCTTGAAGGGGGCAGACGTTTAGCAGGTGGACAGAAAACGCTTTAAAGACACTCTTAAAGTGTCTCTGAAATGCTTCGATATAGACAATACGTGCTGGGAATCCCTGGGAAGATCGCCAAATGTGGCGCTGTACCAACAAAAGAGGAACCCGAATAGCTGAGAATCATCGTATTGTTGAGTCACAGAGAAAACGAGCAGCGCGTAAAGACAGAGCACACAACACGCACATGTCTAACCTTGATCATGTATGCCCCACCTGTGGTCGGGATTCTGTTCTAGGATTGACTCTACAGTCACCTCCGCACACACCAGAGAGGTGCAACAGTACACGTCTGAGATTGTTGTCATCATCGCTTGCGATGGACGGCTATTATTACGTTTCACATTTCCATCCAATATAAACACTTCCAACCCGTACGTAAATATCGAAGATTGATGACAAATTAAAATAATACTTATTTGATTGATTGATTGACTGATTGATTGATTTATTTATTGATAGGATCATCATTGCACTACCCTTTCCTGGGTGAACTGATAAGCGACATGTAGCCACACACAGATGACCTGAAAACTAAGCTTTGGGAAAAACTCACAGATCTGAAACTGACTACGCAATTTGTAGTCCACTGGGAATTCAACATATGATCAGTGATTGTCGAAAAATAAAATAATTGTTTATTTATTTTGTTGCATCATTAAAAGTGTCCCAGATATTTTATCTTCATTTTATCAGTCAAACATAAGCAATAAACAATAGATCAGATTTGAAATTTACTGCAGTCTCATAATTACTCAGCAAATTTGATTAGAATTTAGTATGTTTGATGTCCACCTTGTCTTACCCTTATCTTTCTATCGGTTTGATACAAGTTTATAAACAAATAATGACCACGACTTATTTCAGTAGTTCTCAAACTTTTAAAAAGACTTTTACTAAACATTCCAAGTCGCCCGAGTGGTTACCGGGGTCCAAATTTGGGGTGTAAAGAATAGGACCACTGTTACCTGCCATGCATGTCGTAAGAGGCAACTAAGGAGGTTTGGCTGAAATCCGATGCACGTGTCCTAAACGTGTAGAAGTCTATACTTTTAAGGGCCTACCAAACCAATGTGCAACGTATACACGTTCTCGATAAAGATCAAACATATCACAGAGAGTGATTAAAATTGGTTGTAAAGAATGAACGTAAAGAAGAAGAAGAACATTCCAAGATTTTATTATTTCGTTTTTTTCCCAATCCTGTTTTGCCTCACAGATAGTACTATAAGAAGAGATTTCTAAAAGGGGTTTTTGTGTGTGCTTTACAAATAGTGTTTTTTTATTGTCTCTGTTATTTTTAACGTCCACTTTCTGTGTGGACGTCCTTGTGCTTTCTTTCCAATGTATCGAGGTAACATTTCTCTTTGAGGCTGTTAGAAATATGCGTATGTGGCCGAGCCCTTTAATTTATTGTTTCTTGATGGAGTTCAGTACAGATATTGTACCCACCTTGTTCTTGTTGTACTAATTTCTAAATCGATCTCTTCTTGATACTCCCAGCATTCTGCGTAGACACTTTATCTCTGTCGTGACTAGTTTTCTTCTATCGTTACATAGCAGCTTTCAATGTTGGCACAGACAGCATAATGCTGTGAGCAAGAGTGTATTGAGCAATGCTCTTTTAGATTTCACGGTGACATTTTTCCTATAATTTGATTTACTTTTGTGCATCTTCCTAAGGTAGCTGTAAATAGTAATACATAGTTTTAACTAAAGAGTGTATTGAAGGAAGAGAGCAACAGTAGGGAAGTTGTTAGTGAACTCTCTTCTAAGCCTAGTAGTTCAGTTTTAATTTCACAGTGGGCATGGAATATTTTTCCGACCGTAACAGCTCTAATGTCGACCCATCCTTAATTGGGTGCTAAAAAAAAGCACTGAGAAGTAAAGGGAACCGTCGGGATGCCAACGGTTAATGCAAAATACGGGCCTAACACCGTAATAATAATAATAATAATTCCTCTCGTACCGTTATACGTTACATAGGTCCTGCAAGTAATTTCTCCATATCGCTCTATACTGGGCAACTCGCTCAATCTCCTCCATGGAATTGAGACCGATATTTCCTGCCTCTCTCAGCAAAGTTCGCTTCAGGGTCTCCTTATGTCTACCTCTCTTTCTTGAACCCTTTGCATCCCACTTCAATGCCTGCTTTGATATTCTTTGATCATTTCTCCTCAAGGTGTGCCCAACATATCTCCATCTTCTCTTTCTTATAACAGTTGTCACTAGTGGTTGACCAGACATTTCTCTGATTTCATCACTTCTCCTGAATTCGTTCCATTTTATATTCATTATTTTCGCAGACATCTATTTTCAAATGCATTTAACTTGCTTTCTATATCTTTAGTCATTTTCCAACTCTGCTGGCATATGTTAGGATTGATACAACATTTGAATTGAAAATTCGTAATTTAGTTTTAATACTATATAACTTGCAGTTCCATATTTTATTTAGACTTTTAAAAGCTGATGTTGCTTTGCCAATTCGTATCATAATTTCTTTTTAACATTTCCTGTGCAATCAAAATTGCTACCCAAATAGGTGATCTGCTCTGTTATTTTTATCATTTTAGATTCCAGTGTGATATCTGCATTACTTGTCATAGGTGTCTTCATTATATTTGTTTTTTTATAGCTTATCTGCAGTCCAACTTTTGATGCTATAGATGACAAGTTGTCTGTTTTTCTTTGCATATCTTGGTTGTTTCTACTTAACAATGCAATATCATCTGCAAAATCCAAATCTTCTAGTTGACTATTTTCTACCCAATCGATGCCAGTTTCGCCCTGCAACATTTTCGCATCACCCAGTCAATGGCCACTCCAAAAATAGCGGAGATAGAATACAGCCTTGCTTTACTCCGGTTTCAACCATAAACCAGTCTCTGTGTCCACCATCAGTGCGAACTGCACATTGTGAACCATCAAAGAGGCTCTTTATAATGTTTATTATTTTGTCTGGTATTCCATAGCATCTCAGAATATTCCACAGAGAGATTATGTGTAGACTATCAAAGGCTTTTTAAAATCGATGAAATTTAGTATGAGTGGTTGTTGCTTCTCAATATGTTCCTCCAAAATTAGTCGTAGGGTAATTATTTGGTCTAAGCAGCTTCTCCCAGGTCTAAAACCAGCTTGTTCTTCTCTCAGGGTTGTGTCCACTGCTCCTTTGATTCTATTAAGAAAGATTTTGCAGAAAGTCTTGGTCATTACTGATAATAGGGTGATCCCTCTCCAGTTGTTGCAATCTTTGAGATCACCTTTTTGGGGATCTTAACAATTATTCCCTTCTTCCATTGATCTGGGACAGTTTCTTCTTTCCATACTTTATTAAATAGTTCTTGCACCTGGCTAATAGTTGTATCATCAGCCGCTTTGAGCATTTCTGCAGTAATGTTGTCATCACCCGCTGCCTTATTATTTATCAAGGAATTGATTGCCTCCTTGACCTCAGCTACACTTATCATTTCTTCGTTAATTGGTAGGGAGCTGTTTATTGCCTCAAACTTGAGTAGTACTGGTGGATCAGGTCTATTTAATATTTCTTCAAAATGTTCTGCCCATCTTTTCTTCTGCTTGGTATCTGATGTTAGAACTTTACCATCTTTGCTCTTGATTGGGCCACCCTTTGAAACAAATGTTCCAGTAAGTTGTTTTAGTGTGTTGTATAGCATTATGTGTGGCGTCTGTGGCCTAGGGGTTAGTGACTCGGTCTATTAACCCCGACGTTCTGAGTTCGAATCACGCTGCGGACAGTTTGCTTGCAAATCATTTCCGTTGATTTTAACAAAGGACGATGGCGCCACCGTTCAGAAAGCAATGGCAAACTACTGAACGTATAAGTGGTGCCTAGAAAATCAACGACTTGTTTACTGTAGTTGATGGATACGTCCTTTGGGATATGCCACGATTTTCATTTTCATAGCATTTTACTGTTTCAGTCTTAGCTGCCTTTTCCTTCTTCGGCCGGCTAGTCGATTGACATATGCTCTTTATCTCTTCTAGCTGCTCTTTTCACTTCCTTGTCTTTTTGTCTATATTCTCTTTAGCTTGGATTTCATCTGTTGCATCCTTAGTATTAAATATTGCTAGTTTCATCTTTCTTCTTTCTTGAATACATTTCCAGGTGTCATCGCTTATCCAGGGTTTTCTGTCTTTCGTCTTTAATCCTGCGCTACTATTTGCTGCCCCCAAATGTGTGTCCTTTATCTTAGTCCATTTGTCTTCAATGTTCTGTTCATTGTCACCATTGAGTAACTCGAACCTATTCTTAAGTTCGAGCTGATATTTCTCTTTTACCTCATTATTTTGTAGTCTTTGACTGTCTATTCGCAGTTGTTCTTTTTAGTATGGTGAATTTTCAATTTCAGTAATACACCGTAATAACACCGTAATACCCAAGAGTATATTCAGCATGCTTCTGTAAAACCACATCTCAGCGGCTTCCAGTGATCTTATTGATTGTTTGTTCATTGTTCATGATTCACTGCCATACATACGTATTGGTTCTTCTTCTTCTTCTTCGATCGTTCTAGGCCTGTTTTAATCATTCTCATTGTGATATATAAACAGCCAAACGTCCGAACGTAATGTACGTGCACCAGCCTTCAGCACCTATTGGAGCCCAGTTGCTTATCCTTCGGTGGGGTGTTCGTTTTCAGCCAGCTTTTGATTTACTAAGGTGAGCTTTCCCTAGGGTACGATCAGCTTTGCCGTATTTTTGGGCTTTGTGATCTACGCCGGGACAGTGAGTTACGCTGTTCATGCCTGTTCTGACTGAGAAATATTTCTCGGGGCTTGTAAGCTTATCCTCGGACGGCGTCTTACTCGTATAAGACACCGTGTAAAGTACGGCCTTCGCCAATGTTCAGACCCGGACTTCCTGTCAGGTCCGTACATTGTCGGCCTTGCTTTACCGTACATTTTGAGTCTGATCCGGAGAAGGAACATTCTCAGCCTTTTCTAGACGCGCATTGGTACGTGGCAATTTGCAATTAACGTCGAAAGCACTGGCATGGGGCCGAGTACAAACAATGTATAGGGTCGTTTCAGTCGGCGCTATCAGCGTAACTGTGTATTTTTCGCTCGCCGCCATCACCCGCCCCAGTTATTCCGGGATGTTAGTTACGACTGCAATCGAACGTTGCCCGGTTGCCCCATGGCTGGCAGTCCCGTTAGGAATCACCAACCTCAGTTCTTCCGGGGATGTTAATTTTTAGTCGCACAGTACCTTGCACGGTTTTCCAGGGCGGGTAGTTTCGTTATGCACTAAACGCAACTTGTTCTTTGCGCTCGGCAAACCTTGCCCAGTACATGTGTCTGCACCAGGCTACCAATGCTAGGTCAGCTGCAATCTTCTCTCGCACCAACACGAGGGTAGACTTTTATTCGTTACGGTCCTGTCTTATTTATTCTTGCCGACGGGCTGGCAGTGTTTGCCCCCTCCTCAGGGCTTCGAGCTTCGCCCTACGTGGGCATACGTTTGGTCACTGGATGCATCTCTCATCCATGTCTGAGACGTTTCGTTGCTGTTTCTTTGCGTTCAGGGACTTGGGCAATATCTTGTTGGACATCGGTCAGAGATTAGTGCATTTGTTTGTATGTATCTTTATCGTGTTTCCGTACTTGCACTGCTACCACTACCAGTAGTTTTCTCTCCCCGATCCCTCCCCTCTTAGCCAGACCGGAACCATAGTCTGTTTCCAGGGTCACCGCGTGGAGGTTGGGGGCAGGGTCTTGGTAGCGCGCCCTCGCTAACCCTGGCTCATGTTACCACCATGACCTCATGAGCCTTGACCCTGTATTGGTTCAATATAGCACAGGAGTACTGTTCCACATTGTCATTGGTGGTGAATTCATACATAGTGTGTTGTTCATTTTAATAAAAGCTGCTTGAGCTTGAGATATTCTACTCCTAATCTCTGATTTACATCTTCTATCGGATGTTGAGAATGTTCAGAGATACTTGAATCGATGAACTGTTTCAGTGTTTTGTTATGTATTTTGATATTGCATTTCGGTAGTTCCTGTGTCTTAGAGATAACCATTGCATTAAGTGTACATTTGTACTTGTATTTGTTTTGAATAAACATAAAAATTAACTGTAGCTTTCTGTATTTTGATAAAATTTATTACAGTAATCAATTCACTTTACAAAACTTTTTTTATTTTCTTGTTGTTCAGTAGATTGTCAATAAGTGATGTCCATTGGGAGACAGTCCATGAGGAATCAGCATCAACAAAAACATCATTGACAGTAAATGAAGGCGTAGCGTAGACACCACGTGTGCATCCATATTCACCTACAAGTCTAGTGTAATGATCTATGTCGGTGTTTGACACCTGAGAACAAAGTAATTAAAAAAAAAAAAAAAAAAAATATGATTAGTATTAAATGGAAGAATAAAAGGCAAACGATTCAATGGATTCAGCGAGTAGAGTAATAAAAAGTAATATAAATATTGTCATAGTTTTTGTTATTGGTTATTGGTTACTAAACTGACGTCGTTGCACTCCGGGCAGACTCCATAGGTGCTCAGTCCCCCAACAGATATCGAAAAGTATGTATATGGTGGTTCCTGTGGCTTGCTGATTAAACACACCTCTCAGTCTGCCTCTCAGGCATCCACTTCGACTTGAACAACGGATAACTCCAAACTGCCTAAATCGCTTGATCGATTCAACATCGATTTTAGTGTCCTCATCCAACAGACAGTCGCGAAGAGACCGAAGAATATCCCCCTTACCCATCTTCAACTCCTCAACAATCGATGCTGTTGATGCAAGCCTGTCCGCAAGCCTGTCTGTTCATTGTTTTTGTAATTTGTAAAACTACAGTACTTTGTGATTAAGTGTTTCGCCAATCAAATAGTTTTACTGCAGTCTCATCTATATAAAGATGAAGACAGATTCAGATATAGATAAACACTGATACATATAGTTCTTTTTCGAAAGCTCCCTATCGAGCACATTGGAAATCCACTCTTTGTGTTCTGTATGTGATCCGACTCTAAAAGCGACTGTATGTTGTGCGAGTTATGCACATACAAGTTATGTGCCTCAGTCGCCTACGACATGTCTTGTAGGTCGCTGTGTCCCTATTGTTTGCTCCTGTAGGTAGGACCCACACTATGTTTGTGTACTATTCAGTTTGAGATCAAGTCGCCTGTTTTCTCGCTAAATATATTTGGTACATATTGGTTTAATATATTTTGGTTAATTGTTATTGTGTTTGAAACAGGAACAATAAATACTATAAGTATGTTTGAAATAGAATTGATCATTTGAGATGGGATATTTCATAGAAGAATAAGCAGAGTTTCATGGACAGAAAATAGACAAATAAACAAGTTTTAGGAAAACTAGGCATGAAGAAACAATTATTAAGAGAAATAAAATTCAGACAAGTAAAGTATTTTGGGCACATAAAAGGCATGACACCATGATAAAACATTTACTAGAGGGGAAAGTTGAGGGAGAAGAGCAAGAGGAAGACCGAGAGATAAGTGGAGGAAACTTAAGAAATGGACAGGTTATAGTCTGGCAGTGTGCAACAAAGGAAAGACAGAGGATGCTGAGATTCATTGCAGCCAACCTTCGATGTGGAGACGGCACCTGATGATGATATTTGGTACATGAATCCCGGTGAGTTTAAAATTTCCTTCGGTAACTTTTAATTGTGTTTTAAAGCATAGGCAACCAATATAATACTATGAAGTATGTTTTGTAATATAGTGAAGGGTTAGTATTTTTCTTCGACTTTTTGTACACGATTGGTGATGGGATCTTTCTGTTACTTGTTCCCAGCTACATTTTTCTGTGTTTATCATCAACACTTATATCTTAGAGACAATAAAGGATTCTTGTATTCTAAACTGTATTCAACCTGTATTGTTTGACTAAATGAAAGTATTGACTCTGATCACAGACAATCTGAACTATTAAATGTATTACATATAAAGATTATAAAACCCCTAACAGCATCACAAGACAGGCTCTCCGATGGAACCCCAGGGCAATAGAGGTAGGGGAAGACACAGAAACACCTGGAGACGGGAGTTGGAGACGGAATGCAAGAAAATGGCGAGAGAGTGGAGAGATCTGGAAAGGATGGCCTTGGATAGGCGGGCTTGGGAGGCCTTGGCTGCGGACCTATGCTTTCCTAAGGTGAAGAAAAAAACATAAAAATTATATAAAAAACGTGAGCTTCAATGTAAATCTACAACTACTCACTCCAGCTTGAAACTCTTGGGCAGATATCCCCGAGACGTTGTAGACTAAATTGGTCAAGAAGTTCAAAACATCAGTATCTGTTTTATCAACAGTTGCTGCAGTTGTTAAAGAGTCAATATTGTCATAGACTGCCGTGATCCAGTCATAAACTGTAGCATTTTTAGGAGAATAGGACAGGTTGATAACATTAGCAGCCTTGGAGATAGTATGGCTGTTTCTATGATATGGCAGGGAAAACAAGTAAACTTTGAGTTGAACTTGATTAGATGTATACTGGTCAGCCACTTGAAGCAAAGTTGGATAGGCTGCTTGTGAGTATGGGCATGTCAAATCAATATAGGTAGCTAATTTGACCTCTGCGTATGCTTGACCATCTTTATAAGCCAAACCCAACTCCCTGGATGGTATGGTCAACTGGCCCCATGTAAAGCTTGTAGTGAAAGCTATAACAGCAGCAAATAAATAAGTTTGCATGTTGTAGTATCTTTGTTGTGTGTTTCTTGTGGTTATTTCAACCTGCTAGAAGTTTTAAAAATGTATTACATATATCTCTTGTGGGATTAGTTCATTGTGAATATAAAATAGCCGTAATGGACTCTCTCAGGTAAGGATACTTGGCTGTTTGCGAGAATTTGGAGTTAAGTTTGGACATGTCAGACAGTGTCATCTTAGTGGTAGAGAGATCATCATCAAATAGTTTGTCCTGAGCAGAACTTTGCCACCCCAACAGTCCTCCGTAATTTCTCTCTCTCATAGGCCAGATAAACCTCTACCGCCGCCATGTTTAACCCATCAGTTACATCCTGAATCAATCTTCTCCGTGTCCCCCCCCCCTTTCCCTGCCTGCATGGATCCTTCCACCATGCCCCTCCCCATACCCCACCATGTCTTTCCATATGTCCAAAAGACCTCAATACTCTCTTTTCCATCTATAGCATCAGCCAGTTTTCATTGACCTTGAGTTCTCTCTGAATAGATCCACTTGTTCTCCTCTCTGTCCATGACATATGATCAACAAAAAACAGATACAGGTATTAAGAGCTTCCGAAACAAGTAACAAACACGGACTAACCACTTACCTAGTCCTATGACACAATCGCCAGCCTAGCAATACGAGCGTCCTTCGTAACAACCAATGAGCCATTCAAAATGACTCACGGGAGTGTCTTTCTCAGACGCTTGTTATTACCAGACACAGAAACAATCAGGTAGGGTTCGTTAATAGTGTTTGCACAGGCACATGCTATGAGCTTGTTGTGCCTGTATATATTAGAGACGACACAATATCACACATACACACATGTATACACATATAACATGACATACGAAGGACTCTTCTGTAACAACCATAAGATATACTAACCGACTTCGCATGGGTATGGTGAGCAAGTGGAATTTGTGATGGCTTCTGCAGCGAAGGGCGGAGCACTCATGGGAATGCACAATATGCCACGACATCGATAGAATTACATAACACAACACAATGTGACCATCAGATATGTCTTAAATGATATAATATATGATAATATTTCCGATCAAATTTAGCTAAACATTTTAGTGAACCTTCTTTCATGATATTCTCGTCATGAGTCATATTATATACTTCAATGTGGGTACCAGTGTCAACTGCTGTCACACCGTGGCGTGCTCTGAAAGTAACGCCGTTTGGTGCACTACTGCACATTCGTCCAGTATGTGACTTGATTTAGAACGTATATGGTATTCCCTTTCTGCAGATTGTTCCACAATCCGTTACCTGTTAGCGTCATCTCTTCTCTCGTGTAGGTCATCTCTTCTGCCAGCAACTGCTACTGTAACGACAATAACTACAGATACAACCCTACCTAAATCCACTCTATTGGAGTAACATTATCTTTGATCACACTATCTGGTGATAATCTGCTTATGTGGCCGAACCATTTAATTTGTTGTTTCTTGATGAAGTTCAATATTGATGTTATATCCACTTTTTTTCTTGATGTCTTCATTTCTAAACCGGCCCAGCATTCTACGTAGACACGTCGTCACTGTCGTAAACACATATACGTGGACTATATTCTAAATTATATTATCCATTTGTAAAATAAATTATAATTCACATACTAACCGGTTCTTGAAATCTCTTTAAGATTCTATGAGCATAAATTAGATTATACCACTGTCAGCTTGCTAGAACTTTCACAGTGGCTTCAGAATCCCCTAGATGTGTCATACTGTGCGCTAGACCTTTTACAGTGGCTTCATAATCCCTTAGATGTGTCACACTGTGTGCTACACTATCAACCTCAGGATAGAATACAAATTTCTCTCTCTCTCTCTCTATCTCTCTCTATCTCTTTGTCCTTTTAACCAGGGTTGGGGCATGCAATCAACCAACTCATGCCAAGTCTTCCTATCTCTAGCTATTTCCTGCAGCTCCCTCCAGCTCTTCTTTATATTGTTGATCTCTGCCTCCAAAATCCCGTCTCCATGTATTTCTTGGCCTCCCCTTCTTTAGCTGTCCCTGCGGGTTTCAGGAAAGGACCCTTCTTGTTATATTCCCTCAGGTTTTCGCAAAGTGTGTTCTATCCAGCGCCAGCGTCTTTTTTTTTTTTAACCTCTTGGTTTACCGGACACTGTCATCATTTCCTCATTAAGTTCCTCATTTGTGACCCTATCATACCATCATCAACAAATCTGAGGTAGTCGGACCGGATCAGATCTGGACAAAACCGTGGGGGAGGCTGCGATAAACTCAGTAAATGGGCGATTGAACAAAGACAGGTATATACAGTATTACATAAGTTATGAAAAATTAGTGATTAAATATGAAAATAAACAGCACTCGACGTTTCGGTCATAGACCTTATCAAGATTACAAATATATACAGAATATTTAATTAACTAAAACATAATTCTAACTGAGGATATCAAGAAAATGATACTAGCTTCCGATCTAACATAGCTAGAATACACACATTCCATTCAACTAAAACGGAAAATTCGACTTCAGTTGAAATCCTGCTGAAATTAGTGACATTAGAAATAACAGAGACGACGATAAAACACTGTTTATTAAGAGCACACAAATGCCCGTTCTATAAATCTCTTCTTATCGTAGCGCTTTGATGTAAAACAGGATTAGAGATAAGAAAGATGTAATAACACAATTTAGATTAATTAACGTTTTAATTGTCTAAAGGGTTTTAAAGACGGAGGATTCATTTCATTGCATCGGGTTTTACCCACATGGCTCTGCCCTCTCCGCAGAAATGGTACGCCACCTGCCGAGAGTATTGCACAAAGCACGAACTCTGTAGCTCCGGCAATAATCCTAGGGATCTCTGAAAAAATACACTCTTGAACAGAACAGCACTGTCCGGATTCGAACCCTCGACCTTCGACTCGCAAAGCAAAGTGCTTAACCACTCAACCACATAAAATGTTGTCTAATTAACAAGCAAACATAAGTTAGATTCTTGTTACCAGAACTCCTGTAACTTTACCTTAACAATTGTCTTAAACTTCAGTTAATGTTACATGTATTGTTTATCCACGTCTGTGCATATATATATATATAGTCCCTTGTTACGTTTCTCCTGCAGATGTACATTGAAATTTAAGAATACTAGGTATGACCTTCTGAAAAGCTTGTGATAACAAATTTGTTTACACACACAGAGACCAGGTCAACATAAGAAGATCGTAGATGATAAATTTGTTTAGTTAGATATTCTAAGATTAACTTTACTTCCTTGACTTGTTCGACATTTTCACAAGTGATATATTTAATGTTCTAGTGCAGCTTCCAGGTCAAGACAAAACCTTGTACTTCAGCGGTTCTCATAATGTGCGAATTAATGGATCATTGCTTGCGCTACCGGGTTATTGTTGTTTTTTAAAACTATGTTTACGTTATAGTTTTCTTACAAATTTAGATCAAATCAGATCAATCGCCGTCTCCACATCGGAGGTCAGACGTGATGGATCCTAATATTCTTCTTTTTTTCTTCTTTGTCGTCTCACTTCTTTCTGCTTCGAACGCTCCATATCGACCACTGGTCAACCACGCGGTGTGATCTGTATATGATCTGAGCCCAAGATCGATTGTACGTTGTGCCAGTTATGCGCCTACAAGTAGGCCAGCACATCTGATTTCTGCGCTGCTTTTTATTTACTGGGGTAGCATCCCTAGGGCCTACATCAATCGCCTCTTACGACATGCATTGTAGGTCGTAGTGGTACTATTTTGTGCTCCCCCAGCGCGCCTCGGCACTACACGGGTGTCTTGTCACACTTCTACCGAGTTGTTGCCCAGTACTCGTGGTTTTTCTGTTTTTGTCTTGCGCTGTTCTGGCGGCTTGGGTGGTTGTTAATTTTGCTCTTTGACAGGATTCTGCTATGCCATCTAACCATCTTTTCGTGGTCTTCCTCTCGCATTTTTTCTTGATGTTCTGTGTGTGGTAATTTTCTAATTTTTCGAAACCCTATTACTTGATCATATCTTCTTCTTCTTCTTTGCGTTCGTTCTTTACCACCAATTTTAATCACTCTTTGTGATATGTTTGATCTTTGCCAAGAACGTGTATACGTTGCACATTGGTTTGGTAAGCACCTAAACGTATAGACTTCTACACGTTTAGGACACGTGCATCCGATTTCAGCCAAACATCCTTAGTCGCCTCTTACGACATGCTTGACAGGTAACAGTGGTTGTATTCTTTACACCCCAAATTTGGGTCCCGGTAACCACTCGGGCACTTGATCATATTATGTGACTTTAGTGCATCCTTTGTATTCTGAAATATTTCAGAAATAAACTACCTGTAAAAATTCATTCATTATAATTTATATTGTAGTTTACATTATAACTTTAGATAATGTAAAGTTGCTTAGATAGTTGTCTGTAGACAACGACAGCAATGTTGTACGATTATTGCATTGTCTAAAACATAGATTCCCAAACGTCTTCGGCCCATCGCCCATTTTGCACGACATAAACTTTATAATGCCCCTCACCATTATAGCAGTTCCCAACCCTCCTCCTCCCTTCCCCAACATATATATACATACATACTCTATTTTAACTTTGACATAGAAAATCGATATATATTTCCAGTGGCGGTTCGTGATCACTTCTGTTGGTGGGGCCAGACAGATATTTTTCGAAAAATCATGGTTTCGGTTAGGATATATTTTAATGTATAAAATAATAAATACACCTTACACCTTATTTTTGGTGGGGCCTGGCCCCACTGGCCCTTAATGACGAGCCGCCACTGTATATTTCTGTCATACATGGTCAATTTTAAAATGATTATATACATGGAATAACAAATTCCACTGAAAGGCAGTTCCACCCACTTTTGGAACCCATGGTCGTCATTAAACTTCCCTTTTATGTAATTTATGTAGTGAATAAATTATGAAAGTTTGTCAGAGTGCTGTGACGTCAGTTCAGTAACAAATACCCAATAACCAGTAGAGAAGACATCAAGTGTACCATCCTTTTCATTGTGTGAGAACCATTGAAATAGGTTCAAGGCGTTACATATGAATAAGCTAAAAATATTTTAATATAAAGATAACAGTATTAGTCTATTTGTAGCTGAACTAATATTTGCTGCGTAATTATGAAACAGCAATATATTTTATAAAATGAGAACAAGTAGTTTTTTTTGTGTGTGAGAACCACAGCGGAAGCAAAGAATATGATCACTAAATAGTATTAAGAGATTTTTTTTTTAAATCCAACAAATTGACAAAAATAGGATTCGAACCACTTACTCTTATTTCTGACGACACCCATTGCCTAGCCTAGCAATACGAACTTTCTTACAAACACAACCAGCGAGAAATTCAAATAAAATGGCATTACTGAGGAGTGGTTTTCCCAAATACAGCGTTGAGTCTATTTACTATTTAAACCGGTTCTGACTAGCTCGTTCTACGTCACATTTGTTCATCGCCCTTCCCGCACTACAATTACACACCATCACACAACCTTGAACTATACTACGTCATAACTGAACCTTCTCATTTCCATACATATATGCCAGATTAGCTCCATTCATAGGCTGCTTTTAAGTTGAACACCCTGTATGTATATATAATCAATATATTTTAGATTACTTCTTCTTTTCTTCTTCTTCTTCTTCTTCTTCAAACGCCCCATATCGAGCACTTGTTATAGACTTCCTGATTATTGTTTACGAGATGTTTTGAAGAGGTCAGAGTGTATCACTGAAGTAGGACCACTTTACGTGATGACATTGACATTCCTCTTTTTTATTCGCTTGCTCGACATCAACCACTTTAAACCACTCTTTGTAGTTTGTATGTCATTTGCGTCTTAGAGCGAGAATTTCTTGTGCTTGTTAGACTCCAACAGACCTGTAGCCTTTACTTCTTTTTTTTTTTCTTTGACGCTCTATATTGACCACTTGTTAACCACTCTTTGTGATAGTACGTTGTGCCAGTTATGCGTCTACAAGTAGGCCAGCTCTTCCGATTTCTTCGACGTTTTTACTAGGGTAACTGAGTGGTTACCTGAGTCCAAATTTGGGGTATAAAGAATAAAACCACTGTTACCTGCCACGCATGTCGTAAGAGGTGACTAAGGAGGTTTGGCTGAAATCGGATGCACGTGTCCTAAATGTATAGAAGTCTATGCGTTTAGGGACCTACCAAACCAATGTGCAACGTATACACGTTCTTGACAAAGATCAAACATATCACAAAGAGTGATTGATTAAAATTGGTCGTAAAGAACGAACACAAAGAAGAAGAAAACTAGGGTAGATTCGATAGGTCCATACCTTAGTCGCTTCTTACGACATGCCGTGTATGTTGAAGTGTTACTATTCATTGCTCCCCATGCGAGCCCCGGTAACACACTGGCATAAGTTGTCACAAAACACAAACCAAAGAAAGTTAACATTTTCTTAGCCATATAGTTCATTTGTTATGTTAGATTGGTCAGCTCTCTCTCTCTCACATGTCTTTCCAGCCTCCAACTCCTGCAGCTCCCTCTCTCTTTGGCTTTCACTGTGGGTTCCAGGAAAGGGCCCTTCGCGTTATATTCCCCTAGGATTTTCTCAAGGTGTGTTCTATCCAGCGACAGAGTCTTTTTTTAACCTATTGGTTCACTTATATCTGTCTTGTTCTCTCCATAAGTTTCTAAGTTATGACCCTATCATACCACCTCAGTTTCTCTATTCTGCGCAGACACAAGTTTATGAATATTTGCAATTTATGCGTTATTATATACAAAGGGCGTTAATAATGAATATTATATTTACTCAAAGAATAAATGGTTAGCTCCACTTTAGCCAGTCTGTCGGCATCTTATTTCCTAGCTTGCAGTGTGAGGGTATCCACTGGATTACCACACTCTCGGAATCATAAGCCAAATAAGCTAAGGTTGACCTGATCTGTAGCTCAAGCGGTAGTGAGCTTGATCACGAGCCCAAGCGTACCTGGTTCAAACTCCCCGTGTGCAAGTTTGAAGCAAATTCGTTTCCGTAGTATTTTTACAAAAGGTAAAAATAGACCTCACCGTTCAGAAAGCAAATGGCAAACTACTGAACGTATAAGTGGTGCCTAGAAAATCAACGACTAGTTTACTGTGGTTGATGGCTACGTCCTTTAGGATATGCCACCATTTTCATTTTGACCTGAAATCACTTAGTTTTGTGTTCCTTTCAGGGAATGGAATTTTTTCGACCGTAACGGTTCTTAGATTCAACCTCAATAGGGTACCAGATTTACTGTAACGGGATAGCGGGATGTTGAATACATTACCCATCGTGTGCAGATGGTTATCAAAATGACGGTTCTAACACCGTACTCCCAATATAGCTCATGGAATGAAACAATTTTTTTTATATGCTAGCATATCCCTAAGTGTTGCAGCCTTAGTACACATATCCCACTATCGGCTCCCTTCTGTCCTTTATAAAACCAGTTGACCTCGCTTCCTTAACCCGATGTCTCTTCACCTTACAACTCCAAACGGAGCGCAGGTCTTCAACAAACTTCTTCCAGCTCTTCCTCTCTTGCCATCCCTTAAAACTCTTTCCATATTTTACCTATCCTTTTATGAGGAAGTCAATAAGTAAGCCACAAATGGCTGTAGAAAAATAACTAAACATGATAACAACTTGAAACCAGTTTATTTTTATACATACATTGTCCCTTTATTTCTCAACATAATTTCCACCAACATTGATGCACGTATCCCATCGTTTTATCAATCCTCCCAAACCGGATGCATAGAACTGCGGGCTCTGTTTTCTAAACCACGTTTTCACTCCACATTCAACTTCAGCGTCTTTCGCGAAATGTCTTCCGCCAAAGTGAGTTTTCAGTGGACCAAAAAGGTGGAAATCGTTAATGGGTAAGTCGGGGCTGCAAGATGGATGTTCCAGAACTTCCCACCTTAGTTGGTTAATTTTCTCCTGAGTTAATCGAGCCGTATGTGGTCTGCATTGTCTTCAAGTAGCAGCACTCCTCTAGTCAGCAGTCCTGAGCGGTTTTTTCCGAATTGCATCATGACGCATCAATAGAACTTCACAGTACGATTCAGAAAGTACGATTCAGAATTCACATTGTCACCTTTCTTCTTGAAATTGGTTAAAAGCACTCCTTGAGAATCCCAGAACACCGTCAGCATGACTTTCCCTGCTGATGGCGTAACCTTGAATTTTTGGACACAAAGTGAAGAAAGATGTTTCCACTGCATTGAAGCACGCTTTGATTCGGGCTGGTAGTGATGCACCCATGATTCATCCTCAGTAACAATCCTGTTCAGCATCTCTTCTCCTTCATCTTCGTATCGACAGAGATGATGCAAGGACAGTCCAAATCGGTTAATTTTGTGTTCCTCCTTCAATTGTCTGAGTACCCACAATGGGCCCACTTTCTTAAATTTCAATCGATCATGCATTATGCTGTATGCTGAACCATGTGAGCACCCTATTGCAGATGCTATAGAGTCTATCGCTACTCGCCTGTCACCTCTAATCTTCTCCTCCACACGCTGCACGGATGCTTCTTCTGCAATCTCAACAGGACAACCAGATCGGATTTCATCAACAATTTTAGAGCGTCCTTGAGAAAAGTTATCTATCCAGCTATGCACCGTTTTACGAAACAAACATTTGTCAATATAAACAGGAAGCATTTCCTAATGAATGTCCTCTACAGACAGTCATTTTGCCAACAAAAAACGCACAACAGCACGTTGCTCTTTGGTTGCACCCTCTGTAAGTACAGTCGCCATTTATTTATGCTCTGTGCATGAGACACCTAGGGCCACCTGACGAACGGGAATATAAAGTTCGATGTTGCTGTCACCTAATGACACCTTTAGAAAACACAAACTACATTTACCTACCATCCCACAGAACTTTGTGACTTACTTATTGACTCGCCCTCGTAATATGAGCTTCCAGCTCTCTTCTCCAGATATATCTAGGCGTTCCCTACTCCTCTTCCCTGCGGGTCCAAAACAGTGACTTTCTTGCAATGCTTCCTGTCGGTCTTTTCAATGTATCGCCTATCCATCGCCAGCGTCTCTTCCTGAGCACTTTCTCCACTTGTATCTGCTTAGTTCTTTCTCAGAGTTCCTCGTTTGTAATCTTATCATACCATCTCAGTACCTCTATTCTACGTAAACATCCATTTACGAAGGTCTACAGTTTTCTGATGGTTTATTTTGCTGTCTTCCATGTTTCCGAGCCATAGACCCGATGCATTCATTACATTTATCTCTTGTTATCGTTTTTGTAAAACAATATTTGTTACAGAAATAAGATGTTACCTGTTTCCCAAACTCTAGTCTGGAGAACCAGAAGGCTACATTTGTCTGTATTTTATTCGCCTGTTTCCCAACCTCTATGGAGAACCATGAAAACCACATTTGTTTGTATTTTATCCGTTAACCTGTTTCCTAACCTCTAGTCTGGAGAACCATGAAAACCACATTTGTCTGTATTTTATCCGTTAACCTGTTTCCCAACCTCTAGTCTGGAGAACCATGAAAACCAAATTTGTCTGTATTTTATCCGTTAACCTGTCCCACGTGTGTTTCATACCAGAAGGAAAGCTCCTGTCGACATAGCTTTCGAACCATGAAAATACGCAAGTTCCTACCACTACAAGTTCGTGATTTGGTGTGGAAGAAAAAAAGGCATGATGCTATAGTAAGAAATGTCGAAATTTTCATCCACCGATCAATCATTTGACAGTTATGTATATATATATAATTTTTATTTTCTTTCTTTTGTTCTTTGCTTTTCTTGCCATTAGGCGAAGCAGGTTTAACTGATGATCGGTTTCCGAGATAATGCACCGCTCGGTCGCTTGATATTTCAGTTTCAGTTAAGAATATCTTCATTGCACTCCGGACATGTCCATAGGTGCTCCGATCTCCTTCGCAATATCTCCAACAGCGTCCAGCAACTGATCGTACCAGTTCGATTTTGATTGATATGCTGTGGTATTGTGGAGTTTTAAGATGTCTGTAACTTCATCAATCCATATTTTTCTTGGTCTACCCCTTCCTCTTGATGATTCCATTTTCAGGTTGTACGCTCTTGTAACTGGTGTATTGAAGTTCATTCTCATCAAGTGACCAAACCATTTCGGTCTCAAATTTTTCAATAAATCTAATAGCAGGTGTTGCTTAGACTGTTCTTCTAATTTTCTCATTTCTTATATGGTCTTTTCTTGTTTTATTTACTGCTTTCTTCAAGCATCTCATTTCACATGTGGTAATTTTCCTTTCTTGTTCTTTTGTCAGTATCCATGTTTGACACTGGTAGCACAGTGTTGGTATAAAGTTTGCATTTATAATATGTCGTTTATTATAAGCCACTGATATTTATATATATATCCACTTGTGTTTGTATTTATCGATTTATATCTTTATAACATGATAGAAAGGGGTGGGGAGGGAAGAAATGACAGAGCATGTATAAAATGCAGTTCAATTTAAAATGCATTCCCAAGTTGTCCTGTGGTTGAACCTGGTGCACTTGATATGAGGACATCGATCTAATCTGCCCTGCCAATTATTTAAATACCACGTGCACGCATTAATTAACATTTTGTCGTGTAACTGCATATCTGTATCACTTCGTAGTTTCTTATATATTGTTTAAAATATTGCATGTTTAACTGTTGGAGGTCTACCATGTATCTTCTTCTTCTTCGCGTTCGTTCTTTACAACCAATTTTAATCACTCTTGTGATATGTTTGATCTTTGCCAAGAACGTGTATACGTTGCACATTGGTTGGTAGGCTCCTAAACGCATAGACTCTACACGTTTAGGACATGTGCATCCGATTTCAGCCAAATCTCCTGAGTCGCCTCATACGACATGCATGGCAGGTAACAGTGGTACTATTCTTTACACCCCAAATTTGGGCCCCGGTAACCACTCGGGTGTCTACCATGTATTATATTGTTTAAAATATTGCATGTTTAATTGTTGAAGGTCTACCATGTATTTCTTTAACATCTTCTGTTCATTATTTTAGTCTTTATTGAATCAATGTCTTAATGAACTCCGCCTTTTCCAGTACTTCTATCCAATGTTTATTTCTGTTCATATTTTAATCTATTTTCCACCTGTGTATTGCCGGGGCTCGCAAGGGAGCAAAGAATAGTAACACTGCGACCTACAGGGCATGTCGTAAGAGGCGACTAGTGTAGGGACCTAAGGAAGCTACCCTAGTTAATAAAAAGGCGTCACGTAAATCGGATGTGCTGGCCTAATTGTAGGCGCATAACTGGCACAAAATACAATCGCTCTCAGCCTCAGATCAAATACATATCACATATATTGGTTTAACTGAAAATCCTATTTGCGGCACACTCTATGAGGGCGTTCAGAATGTATGTTCTATCTATTTGCTGAACCCTTGTTGTGGTGGCAGGTCCGGCCAGCCTGTTTGCTTTCTCACTGCCAACGACACCCATGTGCCTCAGAACGATGATAAGTGTAATTCTGCAAATTCTTGAAGCTTGTAGTGATTCAGCCCATTGCCTGCGCATTGAACCAGCCTCCAACTTTCGGATCATACTAAACGAATCACTCAGAATGCACGCATGAGTGTAGCTCTGTAACTTCAGCCAGAGTAGTGCCTTAATCAATGCCAGAACCTCCATTCTCATACTACTTGTGGTCATACTAAATGCACCACTGGTCTCCTTGTCTGTTCTGTCGCATGAGCTTGTAAAGAAAGCCCATGCGGACTTTCCGTGGCAAACCACATCTCCATCTGTGTAAATCACAACGTTACCAACAACACAAGAAAAACAAATGTAACAAACAACAGCTTTAGCGAGAAATTTGGACAGAACCTTGCTTAAAATACATCGAGAGACAAGAAATAAAATTGTTCTGCGACATAATAACAATGCAACCAGAAGCCACTGCAAACAGAATCTTCTATAACTTTTGCTTCTTCTTTGTGTTCGTTCTTTACGACCAATTTGAATCACTCTCTGTGATATGTTTGATCTTTGCCAAGAACGTGTACACGTTGCACATTGGTTTGTTAGCCCTAAACGCATAAGACTTCTACACGTTTAGGACACATGCATCCGATTTCAGCCAAACCTCCTTAGTCGCCTCTTACGACATACGTGGCAGGTAACAGTGGCTCTATTCTTACCCCAAATTTAGGCCCCGGTAACCACTCGGGCGATCTTCTATAACAAAACATCAGAAAAGAAGGCAAGAGAAAGACCAAGAAAAAGATTGATAGAGATAGATATCATTGAAGAGTCCTGTCAAATAAAGCAAAAATAAATATCCCCCAAACACAAGACAGAAAACGTAAAAGAACCTTTGACAGTTCAAAATCATGATGATTAGGCTGGAAAGCTGCTGCCTGACAAAATTCATTAGAAAGATTTTAAAATGAAAATTCTTACCAAATATTTTAAACATCTTCTAAGTTATGTCGGGAACCCTCGCCTGTGCTACGAAATTCGTGCACTGTCGTTGAGATCTTCCTACGTAAGAAAGAGATCGGAGCACACATGGTTACTCACCGAAGCACAGTGATGATGGTCCAATCAATCAATCAATCAATCAATCAATCAATCAATCAAGACAAAAAGACGCAGAAAACAACCACACTTGGCAACAACCTGGTTACAGTGTGACGGCAGGGGGTCTCTGTGGGTAAGTGGTTGAGCCCTTACCTTGCAAATCGAATGTTGAGGGTTCGAATCCGGACCTCGCCGTTCTATTCCGGAGTGTATTTTTACCAGAGACCTATAGGATTGTTGCCGAAGCTATGGAGTTCGTAATTTGTACAATACTCTCGGCAGGTGGCTTGTCACTTCTTCGGAGAGGGACTGAGCCATATGTGGTAAAACCCGGTGCAATGAAGACAATCTTCTGACTTTAAACCCCTTTAGTGTGATCGCAAAAGAAAACGAATCATGTGTATAGACAAACATAAGAATGATGAGAATCCATGGACTGCTAAAATGACTAATGTTGAGGTGTTGAATGAGATCAAGACACAGAGGAAGCTTATCATCAATATAAGAAAGAGGCAGTCATCATTTTTCGGGCATGTGATGAGGAGGGGTGGTTTAAAACACATTGTGACAACAGGTACAATCGAGGGTAGACGAGAGAGGAAGACAAAAAGAGAAAATTTTGAAAAGTCTGACTTCATGGCGCGTTAGCGCGTCAACATCTGAGTTGATAGAAAACACCAACAACACAGATTTGTGGAGATCCATCATCGCCTACGCCAGCCGGCACGGCACCTGATGATGATGATGATATAGACATAAGCAAAGAAACACAGAAGAAACTAACTGGTTAACAGGACACACAACTATCCAGTTTAAACTCAAGACACATACTGTTGTAGGTCCATCTACTTTGTCTATTTCTTTGCTTGTTCTTAGATGATTAAAGATTCTTTAAGCCTGTACAGCGTGCTCGTAACACGTTGGACGACTGTGTGACAAGCCCTCTGTGAGTGCGGGTTTAATTTCGCGGGCTGGCAGAAAAAAAAACACAGGTTCTCCAGATTTACGGTGTTCGGGGCACCGAACCAAAAGGTTACGATGTTCATGGCCCCGAGCCGAAGAGCTGAAGGCTCAAGTGCTTCTTGATTGGGAAAAAAAAAGCCGAGAAACGCTTTTTCAAAAGAGTAAGTTTTTATTTTGTTGGTTTATCAGGGCGTGTAGGGCAATAGCCTCTAAAATAGGGAAGGATTAAATGGTTACGGAGAATCCAAGTTTATTATATGTTCATTGACCTGTAACTGGTAGGTCGTGTTCGTAAGCAACCGAGGTTCACTAACTCTAACCTGGGAGCTTCAGCTAACCACGGTCACCTGAGTCCAGGTTGATTTGTAATTATGTTTAGATCAGCACAAATCTACAACATGAAACGGAACAGCGGTTAAAGCTAAGGGATGAGCCTAGCTAACTTTGAATCAGTTTGACTTAGTTGTGAGCCTAGCTAACTTTGAATCAGTTTGGCCTAGTTGTGAGCCTAGCTAACTTTGAATCAGTTTGGCCTAGTTGTGAGCCTAGCTGACTTTGAATCAGTTTGCTAGTGCTGTCGACTTAGTTGTGAGCCTAGCTGACATTCTTCTTCATTGAACGCTCCATATCGACCACTTGTTAACTACTCTTTGTGATTTGTATGTGATCTGAGCCTAAGAGCGATTAATGGTTGTGCCAGTTATGCGCCTACAGTTAAGCCAGCACATCCGATATCTGCGAAGCCTTTTTACTTACTAGGTAGCTTCCTATGCCCCTACCTCAGTCACCTCTTACGACATGTCTTGTAGGTAGCAGTGGTAATATTCTTTGCTTCCCTTAAGAGCCTTCCCTTAAGAACACACGGGCGTATGACCCTATCAATTTAGGGGAGTCTTTTTTGGCGTAGATGTTAGGTGTACGCTCCTTGTTCCTTGCGTACTCGCTTCGCTCTATCGCGTAGCCATTGGGCTATTTTTTGCAGAGTTCCCGGTTCTTAGTGTAGATGAGATAGATTTTCTAGTCCTAAGTTGGCAAATCAAAATCGGGAACAGGCTGGAAAGCCCCTTAAAGTTAAAGTTAATTGCATATCCTTTACAGGACTTTGCGAATCAACCCCAGTTTTTAACGCTGTTTGTGATTTTTCTAGGCATTATTATGTTCAGTAGTTTGCCATTGCATTCTGAACAGGTGGTGTCATTGTCCTTTGTAAAAATCCACGCGAAACAATTTGCAACCAAACTGACCGCAGCGTGCTTCGAACTCAGAACGTTAGGGTTAATAGACCGTGTCACTATCCCCTAGGCCACAGACGCCATCTGGAAAACTCCTACCCGGACAAAATATTTTAGAAAGATTAAAAAGTAAAAATTCATTACACATATTTCACCATCTCCTAAATTACACCGGGGACCATCGCCGGTGCTACGGAGTCACCTACCGACGCTGAGATCTTCCTGTATAAGAAAGAGATCGAAGCACACATGGCAACACAAGTGCAATGATGATGGTTCTATCAATCGATCAATCAATGCTGTCAATCATTCTATCAACCATACAACCACTATGCTCCCACGGATCTTGACAATACGCCATGATATAACTCAACACACTCCTACCACATTCTGTAAATGACGTTGCCTAACTTCCACTCCAAAACTACAACAACTAAAATAACAAGTTTATAGCGTTTAGGGGCCTACCAAACCAATGTGCAACGTATACACGTTCTTGGCAAAGATCAAACATATCACAAAGAGTGATTAAAATTGTTCGTAAAGAACGAACGCAAAGAAGAAGAAGAAGACAAGTTTATAATTCTAACTTAAGGAAGATAACAGAGTTCTGACGACCTATTAGCCTTGAAATGAACCCATGCCTATCAAGTACCGAGATTGACCTTACACCAAGTCATGGACTGTCTGACTCAAGCTTAACCAATCGTAGGTCGACGTTTCACTAACAGGCCAATAACCGTTGAGGAATAAGAGAGAGAAAAAATATTCTGCATTCCTCCTACCCCAGCCCTACTCCGAGAACAGACCAGATTAGCATAACTTAACTACAGGTTCCATAATCCAGTCTCACTTGGAAATAAACTCAGAGTTACCTTGTACAGTTTTACATTTTAGATTCTCCCAAAGGAGTCCATTCTTATTTTTCATGTTTTTTGGCCTTCACGCTCTGATATAACCAATAAAAGGTTTGTCCTTAGGTTGAAAGCGTGTGCATCGTCTTAAAGGATCTTTCTTCTACGAATGCTGCATATCGACCATTTGTGAACCACTCTTTATGATTTGTATGTGATCTGAGCTTAAGAGGAATTGTACGTTGTGCCTGTTATGCGCCTACAAATAGGCCAGCACATTCGATCCAGTTTCTGCGACGCTTTTATTTACTAGAGTAGCTTCCTAGGTATCTAACTCCGTCGCCTCTCTTCTTTTGTGGGGATCAGACGCACTTGAGCTTTCAGCTCTTCGGCTCAGTGCCATGTACAGCGTAGATCTGGAGAACCTGTGGCTTTTCTGCCAGCCTGCGGAATTGAACCGCACTCACATGGGGCTTCTCACCAGTCGTCCAAAGCGCTACGAACACGCTGGGCAGGCGGGCCCATCTCCTCTTACGACATGCATTGTAGGTCGCAGTGTTACTATACTTTGCTCCCATGTGAGCCCGGCAACACAGTGTGAAAGATGCTTTAATTTCCTACATAACAAACAGTGAGTCTCTATGGCTAAGGAATTAAGACTTTTCCTTGCAGGCCGAAGATCGTGGGTTCGAATCCGGACCGTTCCGTTCTGTTTTCGGGTGCATTTTCCCAGAGACCCCTGGATTGTTTCTGGAGCTACTGAGTTCGTGCTTTGTGCAATACGCTCGGCAGGCGGCGTTCAACTTCTGCGGAGATGGACCTAGCCATATGAGGTAAAACTCGATGCAATGAAGTTAATCCATCGGCTTTAGACCATTTATAGATGACCCCCAAAAATTGCATTTCACTTTCATTTCCTAGTTGTTTACACGTAGTCCATTTTGATGTTTATTTTCCTTTTTCTCAATATCTCTCTCGTCCCCTTTCGCTTGTGCTGTGTAGAAACGGAAATTAGATAATTAAGACACGCCTGCTGAAGACTGTATCAAATAACACACACGCTGATATGTACATATGTAAAAGGCTACATAAGACACATCACATAGAACACATCACATAAGACAGTTGGTTTATAGTTTGCAGAATTACTAATCTTATTTTGGGACTATAAGTCATTTGGAATGTCTGACGACCGTGTATTGCTGGGGCTCGCAAGGGGATAAAGACTAGTACAACTGCTACCTACAGGAATGTAAAAGGCGACTGAGGTAGGAGTCTAGGTAAGCTACCCTAGTAAATAAGAAGCATCGGATGTGCTAGCCTACTTGTAGGCGCATAGCTGACACAATATACAATCGCTCTTAGGGTCAAATCACATACAGATCACAAAGAGGAGTTTAACAAGGGGTCGATGTGGAGAGTTTGAAGAAGAATAGTTTCCCTGTATGTTGCTGTTTTCTGGTATCCACTGTAAGGTAACCTATTCATCTGACCTGTCACGAGGACTAGAGGTAGACAACCATTCAACTCATCAACTTCCTGTCAACAATACAGTTAACCAGTTCTGTTGTTTACTTTTTTTTCCCTCGTTTGCTATTGTATTAAACGATCAACTATCTTTTTTCTTTGTCCTGTCATCTGTTTCAATGTTCCATGTCAATTATTTTACTTTTTTAACGATATCCAACCACCATTTTTTTCTCACAAAGTGAATAAACTAGGACATGTTAGTTAAAGCAGAAGGGTGGAAGTGTCTGTTCTTCTTCCTTTTTTTCACCTTTCAACTCCCAATGGAGCACAGGTCTTCAACAAACTTCTTCCAGTTCTTCTCTCTCTTGCCATCCTTTCAATTTTTTCCATGTTTTACCTATCCTTTATAATTCAGCCTCCAGTTTTTTCTCTAGGTCTGTCTAGGCCTTCCCCTACTTCTCTTTTCCTGCAGGTTCCAAAACAGTGCCTGTCTTGCAATGCTTCCAGTCGGTCTTCTCAATGTATGTCATATCCATCGCCAGCGTCTCTTCCTTAGCTCTTTCTCCACTGGTACCAGCTCTAGTTCTTTCTCTGAGGTTTTCGTTTGTAATCTTATCATACCATCTCAGTCCTCTATTCTACGTAAACATCCATTTATGAAGGTCTGCAGTTTTCTGATGGTTTCTTTTGTTCTATTGAAGTTGTTGGCTTACTTTTTCTGGATGAGGTAGCCGGCCCCACGGCCATACCTCCTTAGTCGCCTCTTACTACATGCCTGGCAGGTAGACATTGCTACATATTCTTTCCTTCCCTTACAGACCCCAACAGCACATTACCATACATTGAGATCAGGAATCGGTTGGAAAAAATATCCCGATCGATCAATGCGGGGAATGAACCAAGTACTTTAGAAGCGTAGAGGCTAAAACCTTACCCACCATGCCACAGAACCCCCTAGGCAAACCTCAGACAGCGTTCACCTTTTGTAAGTCGCACATCGCTAGTGTGGTTCCGGCGCCCACATGGGAAGCTAAGAATAGTACCACTGTGACCTATAATGCATGTCGTAAGAGGCTACTGATGTAGGATCTAAGGATGCTATCCTAGTAAATAAAATGCAGCGCAGAAGTCGGATGTGTTGGATTACTTCTAGGCGCATAAATTGCACGACGTACAATCGCTCTTAGGCTCAGCTCACATACAAATCACACAGAGTGGTTGACAAGTGGTTGATATGGAACGTTGGAAGATGAAGAAGTATACGCACTGACATAAGTTGAGTTGTGTTAATTTACTTGATAATAGCATTTTGTTATTCGTGTCTCGAGATACAATGGTTGCAACGCACATTAGGCTGGTGGGAGAGTTGTGTGTCTCTTCTCCGTATACTCTTTTTATCAGAGTATTTTTTCTCACGTGTGCTGTCGGGGTTCGCAAGGGAAGCAAAGAATAATAACCCTGCGACCTACAAGGCATGTCAAGCGGCGACTTAGTAGGGCCTAGGAAGCGACTTAGGTGGGGGCCTAGGGAAGCGACTTAGGTGGGGGACAGACCTAGGGAAGCGACTTAGGTAGGGGCCTAGAAGGACTTAGGTAGGGCCTAGGAGCGACTTAGGTAGGGAGGACTAGCTAGGAAGCACTAGTCCTAGGAAGCTATCCTGAACTAAAAGCCTCGACGAAATCGGATGAACTGGCTTACTTGTAGACGCATATCTGACACAACGTACACTCGTTCTTGGGCTCAGATCCCATACAAATCACAAATAATGGTTTAAAAAATGGTCGATATGGAGCGTTCGAAGAAGAAGAGTTTCTAAGTTCTTCGAGCAGAATCTAGTTCTGAACCTTTTCTCTACAACTTCAGTTCTTTGTCGGTGCATTTACTCATTTTACTCGAGTTCTTTATTATTCAGTGTTTCCAACCTTTTTGTGCCTTGCCCCACCAAAGCCTTTCAAAATGTGTATGCCCCCCACCCCTTCCTTATGTAAAATATAAAAAAAAATATTTAATTTACAAAAATTGAATTGTTCACTGAAGAAACTTAAAAGATAGGTTTTAGGAAGAAATCACTCGGAAATTGTTGAGAAAACACAGTAAGTAAATTTTTATAATATGTAATGGAGAACTGAAATTCAAGTACGAATTAATTTTAATGACAGATTTTTCAATATTATTTTAATTATTAGTAATTATTTATTACTTACATTTAGTGAGATAATTGTGCTTGATGCATGCTGCAAAAAGATTTTATATTAGGTTCCAATTTAGTTAGCTTTAGTCTCAAGTCTCCTCGTTGTGGTACATCCAGCCGATTTCTTTTTTTTTTAGCAGTAAATAAGTTATGTCACTAAATCCACATTCAGCTAAATATGAAGATGGAAACTGTAATAACAGTTTTCTTGCACATTTGGTTGAATTTGTATATTTCTTCTTCTTCTTCTCGAACGTCCTCTGTTAATTCAGGCGAAAGTCATGACGACTGGTGTTGCGCTTCTGACTGATTTTTGCGTGACCTAAATTGTCCTTTTACAAGTGTCTCTCAACCATATGGACAGCCTCGCCGACTTCAGAGGTACTTGAAGCTTAGATCCTCCAAGTGTGATCATTTACAGGAAACCTGTTTCAGATTTGTTTCAAATCAGAAAATCATTTTTTTAAATCAGCCGATAGAGTTTTCAGATGATCGACAATAACAAGTATACCGGTATCAGTCACTTCACATTTTTGGAGCCAATGAAACTTTTCAAAATTTTTGTTAAAAATTCAGTAAAGATAATGAAACCAAATATCTTTGCTTTTGCATAAAACAAGTTTTATTTGTTCCTTGAAGTTGGTTATTTAATATATTTAGTTTTTCTAAGTTATTGGCTAGATAATTCACAAATGCATTACCGTCGAATGTTAATGATTTTTTAACCCAATAACACATGCTTTCCCCTTTCAAAGCTTTGTTAAAATGATGTAGAAATGTACCTAGATATAAGTACTTTCTGTTTATGGAAGATTTTTAAAACTTAAGTAAAGTGATTGCGAAGTAACATTCATATTTATCAACAGACATTCAAAAGCTAATATATTGGTTTTGAAACATTATGAACATTAGTTAAACTCCGAACGAGTTCATTGCCCTGAACGATGAAAATGCTTCTGTGGGTGCGCCCACGTTGGGAAACAGGGATTTATATGCATTTAGTTTAACTCTGTTACTATCAGTGGCGTCTCGTCATCATTTTTATTGGTGGGGTCAGACACAAATTATCGGAAAAATCATGGTTGTGGGTTGTTATGTTTTAATTTCTAAATGAATAAATACACGTTACATATTACTTTGATGGGGCCAGGCCCCAATGACCCTTAATGACGAGCCGCCACTGGTTATTAGAAAGAAGTAAGAGATGTTCGGAGACAATAACCCCCAACAAACACCTACAAGATCATATCACCAAACTAAACAGGAAACAGCAAACATTAATCTTTCGCATCAGAGCAGGACACTGCAGACTCAACTATCAAAAAAGGTGGAGACTGCAGTAAAACTTGGAAAATAGCTAAACACGTAAACACAAAGTATTACAGTTTTACAAAATACATAAACAGTGACGATAAACAGCAACGTTTCGACCAAAAGGCCTTTATCAAGCAAATAATACAACAAGAATGACGAATTTCGAGGAACACTACAAATGGACGATTACATGTGGAAACATAAACCTATCTAATGAAAATCTGGGAATAAAAACGAACAACGAAATGAGTAGACACAAAAACCGAAAGTGGAAAAGAAGAGAAACAATAAACAATATAGTGGATAAATGACACATATATGGAGCAAACACACATATAGATAACAAGGCACGAGATAAGACAGTACTAAGAAGCATAGGAATGTAATGCGTTGAGTCCAAGAGGTCGCAAAGTGCCATAGAATGAAATAAAACGGTTCTCCAGGGCGAATCGACTGCGATCATCGGAGGAACATGATCGGATGGCTGTGACCTTGACATCGTCAACTCCTGAATGGCCAGTATCGTTGAAATGGGTAGCCACAGGAGTCGCAGAGCATTGGCGAATATCGCGTAAGTGTTGGGCGAATCGGTCACTGAGTCTCTTACCGGTTTCGCCAATATAGGACTTGTTGCATCGTTTGCAGGTGATGGCATAGATGATATTACGGGACTCACACGTGAAACTGTCTTGAATGGCATACGTAGCTTTTGGAAAAGAGACAGTGCGGGTCTGTATTACATATGCACATGTATAACATCGTCGACGTCCGCACTGGATGGTGCCAAAGTGACTCTGGATATTAGGCTTGAGGCGACTGTGTACCAATTCTTGTTGTATTATTTGCTTGATAAAGGCCTTTTGGTCGAAACGTTGCTGTTTATCGTCACTGTTTATGTATTTTGTAAAACTGTAATACTTTGTGTTTACGTGTTTAGCTAGACTCAACTATCACAGACACAGAATAATACCTGCTCAGGCTGCATAGTGTCCATATCAGACTGGAACACAGACCGCAGGGCACAACTTTCAGTCCTGTCCATCATAAATACAACAACAAAATGGCCTCATGAACGAAGCTTACACAGCAAGCTATGAGGAACTCGAACTGATATGCAGTTTAATAGCGACAACCCATCTCATGGTTTAGACCAGGGCCGTGCGGTATATTTTCTCAGTATGATGCAAGTCTACGAAATGCCGGCCCTTTAATGTTTTTTTCTTTTAAATAACCGTCAATTGTGATTTTGGTTTTGCTGCTTATGCCGCCCCCTTACGGACCGCCTGATGCGGACGCCTCTTTGTATCATAGCGCGGCACGACCCTGGTTTAGACTAGCGAACGAAACTGATCGCGGTAACCCTGATTGCAAAGAAGAAGTGAAGAAACTAAAACCAGACCTGTGTTAGTTGTATCAGGGAATGAGGGGGAGTGTTAAATACACACATACAAATTAACTCGTCACAGCGAACATATTTCCGGTTTTAACACTCTCCTTCTGGAGATACACACATACACGGAGAAAACATATCTCTGATCCAACACTCATCTTCTAGACGTACAGACACACACACACACTGAGAAAACATATCTCTGATCCAACACTCATCTTCTTGAAGTATACACACACACACAGAAAACATATATCTGATCCAACACTCATCTTCTAGACGTACACACTAACACACACGCACGCTGAGAAAACATCTAGGATTTAGTCCTTTCATTCCGTATGTTTTAAATGTAGCTCTGGATGCATTTATATTGCAATTTTACTGAATTAGCCAGTGCACTGGCTTTGAGTCATCATAACAAATATCGCGAGCTTATATATCGGCTCCAAAGTGTGAAAGGGTTAACTCTCTTCTTCTGGACGTACACAGATACCAAGAAAATATATCTTTTGTACATGTCTCTTCTGAACGCAAAATCACTGAACGTTTCTGGAACAAGTGTTAGACCAAGAATGAAAGGTCGATTGGATTATCCGATACTGTGTTAGTATCAGCAGACGAGAACGTAAGAATTAACCAATCAAAGCACAGAGCGTGCAGTTGATCCTCCAATGGTAGGACAGATAGGCAGGTGGACAGTGTCGAACCAGGCAAGGATGGTCGGTGAATGAATACAAGAATGAAAAATATTTAAGGAAGAAACAATTAGACAGGGTGGGTGAACTGTTATAACACAGTGTGTGCGGGCGGATTGGGGAACTTTTAGCATTTGAGCAAGCAAGGAGTAACTGAATGAGAGAGAGGAAGAGAGGAGAGAGAGAGAGGCTCAGAAATAGTCCAGAAAATACCCCCATGGTTTGAGATAAAAAAAGATTCATGGTGGGGCTGGAGAAAAATTCTTTCTGTAGGAGCCTAGTTGATAAAAGAGATTTACTGCCTGTCCATGAGGGTGTGCAGTTATATTTGTAAAACTGGTCAGACAGATATGGTTGATAAACTGCTGAGCTGGCACATTTGTTTTATTCTGTCAGTACGATACTGCTAACTGTATGCTGTTGGGATTGTATGTTTAAGGATACTTTTAGACTTGGCAAGATATTCTGATTTGGTTTCTTGAATACAATTTCTGTGTTTACACCAGTTAGTATTGTTATCTTCACGATTTCGTTCAGGAATTCGGTTGTTCTCTTGGTACAGGTAAGTACATTTGTTTTGTTTCCTTTGTTATTTATTTTAATAACTTCGTTGATATACACGGACAACTTGAAATGTATCTTATTCCTCTTCGAAAGCTTCGATCACTTGTTAAGCCTCTCTTTGTGATATGTATGTGATCTGGACCTAAGATCGATTGTACGTTGTGCTAGCTCTGTGCCTACAGGTAGTCCAGCACATCCGATTACTGCGATGCTTTTTATTTACTAGTGTAGCTTTCCTAGGACCAGTCGCATCTTACGACATGCCTTGTAGGTCGCAGAGGTACTATTTTTGCTTCCAGTGTGGGCCCCGGCACTACACAGGGAGGATGAGTGAGGGGAGGGGGATTGGAACAATTAATAATGTAATATCGGTCTGTAAATTTGTTACAATAATTTGAAATATAAACGTTTTGTAGCTATGGTTACTGTTGAAATTAGCATGAATGTTCGTTTATCTGTTTGTTTGTAGGTATTTGTATTTTATCCAAAGACCCATAGAATTGTTGCAGGAGCTAATGGAGTTTGGGCTTTGGGCAGTGCTCTCGGCAGGTGGCACACCATATCTGTGGAGGGGGACTGAACTATCTGGGTAAAACCCGGTGCACTGAAGTCAGTCCTTCGGTTTCATACCCTTTAAGTATTGATTAATTGATTGATTGATATGACAGTCACCCGCGGAAGTGGTTCTCGGGACTAAAATCACATATCCACCGCGATCAATAAGTGATATTTTTAGAGCTCCAAACCGCACTAGAAATGAGAGAATACTGCAGTGATACCCAATGAACCCTACCTGGGTAGGAGTCTCCGACGCACTAAGCATAGCACTACACGCCTAGGGCTGTTGGAGGTTTCTGGGTTTTCAAGAAAGCCGGGTACTCTTCCCATTGCACTGTAGGAAAAGGGTGAAAACTCATAATTCCTGGGGTTGAAGAAAATGAAGATATGACATCACGTCATCATTGCACTTCGGAGAGTAACCATGTGTGCTCCAATCTCATTTTTACACATAAAGATCTCAGCTGTAGTGCACGAACTCCGTAGCACCGGCGAAGATCCCGATTTATATACTATCAGTTCACCATACTAAACAAATTTCACCGGAGACTCGCCAGTGCTGCGGAGATCATGCACTGCCGTTGAGATCTTTCTGTCTTAGAAAGAGATTGGAGCACAAATGGTTACTCACCGAACTGGAACACATCAATTAATCAATCATTCCCCTATAAAAATGGTTGAACAAATCGTATCTTAAAGAACTATTTGAACGTACTGCACAAAGCACGAATTCTGTAGCTCCGGTAACAATCCTAGAGTTCTCTTGAAAATTTTGTACTCGGTGGCGTCTGTGGCTTAGGGGATAGTGACTTGGTCTATTAACCCCGACGTTCCGAGTTCGAATCACGCTGCGAACATTTAGGTTGCAAATTGTTTCGACTGGATTTTTACAAAAGGACGATGGCACCACCCGTTCAGAAAGCAATGGCAAACTACTGAACGTAATAATGCCTAGAAAAATCACAAACGGCGTTAAAAAGCTGGGGTTTGATTCGCAAAGTCCAGTAAAGGATATGCAATTAGTAAAGAACAGCGCGATCCGGATTCGAACCCACGACCTTCGACTCGCAATGCAAGCGCTTAACCACTTAGCAACCTAGACCCATATAAATCTCGTTTATGGTAGACATATTAACCCAACCTCTTTGTTCCCTGCTCAAATGACAGCTGTTAGTTAGACGAGAAAAATGAACCATCTTCAAGAAAGCAAATGAGCAGAGTGCTCGTAAAAACAACGAGCCTACGGTCGAGTTCAATAAAACGGCATTGAAATCGAGGGAGTCTAGTGAAAATATGAATCCGATATTCGTGTTTGTTTAGTCGTGCCCACGTTCTTGTACTGTTGTGCTGTGGGTTCGCATGTAATGGCCCTACATTGACTGTCGGACACGAAAGCAAACATTGCAGGGATGCTATTCCCGGGCCACCGTACCCAAGAGGTTTAAGAAAATGACCCGAGAGGTCAAGAGCAATGTTCGCTATGTGCTCGTCTGTCTCGCACACACGTTCTTGGAAAGGTTGCCACCAGTTCTGAAAATTCTTAAAGTTCATATTTTCTTCAATTAGAGATTGCTTTCACTTTATTTGGTATCGTTATTTCTTTCTTTGTAGGAGGGATAAACATTCGCCTATCGACTCGTACACAAGAGGGTTGTATGTTCAATCCACCACTCGACGCTTCACGTGTGAGAAAAGGAATTGGTCCTACTATCACCTGCTTGATATGGTGTAGAAATTTGAAGTGAAGTGAACTTCATACGATAAAGTCTAAAAGGCTACGGGAAATTAAGAAAATTCTTTGGATTTATTGTCTATTGTATATATAGGTCTGCCAGAGTTTATATATTTCAAATAAAAGTTACATAAGAACAAAAGACGGAACACCAAAAACATTCATAGTAAACTCAGGAGTTAGACAGGAATGTGTGCTCTCCTACTGCTTTTTATAACATACATAGACAACATAAGTAGAGAAGCAGGAATAGGAAAGGAAATAATATTTCAGAACATTTATTTACAGATGACCAAGTACTGATTGCAGAAAACGAAGAATCTTTCCAGAACCATTTGAGCTTAGTTAACATCAAGGGTGAGGAGTACAACATGAAAATAAATATAATAAAGACAGAGACAATGGCAATAAGTAGACAACCAGAAAACCTTACAATAAAACTCAGAACGTAGACATAAAACAAACAATTGAGGCCAAATACTTAGGAGCAATTTCACAGCAGATGGAAGTATCGATAGCGAAATCAGCAATCTTGCACAAAAGCTAACCAAGTACTGGGACAGTTAACACCACTGTTGTCACATAAAGAGATGCCGCTAAAAACTAAAGGAAATCTCATAAGAACGATTTTCTGGCCAACACTATGTTACCAGTGTCAAACATGACCAATAACAGCAGCTAATGAGCGGAAAATCATAACGACAGAGATGAGGTGTCTTAGAAGAGCTGCAGGTGTAACAATAAGAGACAAAATTAGAAATGAAGAAATCAGAAGGAGACTGGATTGAAACCAGTTATGCAATTCATAAAAGAACAACAGATTAAATAGTTTGGACATCTGACAAGAATGCCCTGGTATCGCCTACCACAGAGAGCCACACAGAAAAGTATAATGAGTACAAGGCAAGAGGAAAACCACGCAAAAGATGGAGCGATGGCATCAAGAACAGCCTTATGAAAATGAATATCAGCTTACAAAGTGCCTTAAAACAAGCACACACAAGATCACTACGTTTCACCCCAACACTTCCATAACGAAGTAAATGGTGGAAGAGAAGAAGAAGTCTATTCCCAGGTGGAAGATGTAGTTGGCTGTCCACTCTTGCCGTTAAGTGTAGGGATGGGAGCTTTAATTTGCGTTCAAGGGATAGATGAGTCGCCCTTGCTGTGTTATATTCCGTGTTTATGTAGTGTGGTCTTAATATTGTCTATCCATCTTTTCTTGGTCTTCCCTTAACTCTAGTACCAGATTGGCTTTGTTTATGTTCTTAAATGTATTCATCATGTCTCTGATCTTACATTTATCTGCATCTAAAGTACATTTATCTGCATATAAAGTACATTTATCTGCATTTCAAGTACATTTATCTGCATCTAAAGTACATTTATCTGCATTTCAAGTACATTTATCTGCATCTAAAGTACATTTATCTGCATCTAAAGTACATTTATCTGCATGTAAAGTACATTTATCTGTATGTAAAGTACATTTATCTGCATGTAAAGTACATTTATCTGTATGTAAAGTACATTTATCTGCATGTAAAGTACATTTATCTGCATCTAAATGTAACTTTTTCATTGCACATATCACCATCCTTATCATCATCCTTATCAGCATTATCAATCATTGTTTTCCGTTTCTACATAGAAGATTGACTGTAAAGGATTTTCAACACATTATTTTCTTACGTTCGTCATACCACTGCCAGGCTCTAGCATAATATAATTTTTTTTTTTTTTTTAAATTTTTTTTTTTTATCCAGAAGCACTTGAGTTGAAAGCTCTTCGGCTCGGTGTCATGGACATCGTAACCCTTCGGTTCAGTGCCACGAACACCGTAAATCTGGGAAATCTGTGGCTTTTCTGCCAGTTCGCGGAGTTGAACCCGCACTCACAGAGGACTATCACCCGTAGTCCAACGTGCTACGAACACGCTGGGCAGACGGGCGAATAATATAGTTAAATCTAGAGTTGGCTGTGGTCATACACTCTGACAAGCTACTGCTTGTTCACCTGACTATGTTTCCTTCCCAGTTATATCTTTGTCTTTCCCTTACTTTCTTGCCCTCCTTTGTCACATATTTTATTTATTGTATATAAGCGTCTGTAGCTTGAGCGGCAGGAAGTTCGAGCCCAAACCAAGCGTGCCTGGTACAAACACCGCCGCAGGCAGTTTGTAATCAAATTCGTTCCCGTGGAAAAGGATGGTAAAAATTGACCTAACCGTTCAGAAAGCAAAGGAAAACTACTGAATGTATACATGGTGCCTAAATATCGTCGACTCGTTTACTGTGGTTGATGGCAAAGTCATGTAAAGGATTTGCCACGATTTTCATTTCTATATCTGCAATTGTGATTTGTTCCATTTAAAACTCGACTAGATGTCTCCAGAATCATTCGTAGCTACATTTATATGTGCAGACACTATTTGTCTCTGTGTCTCTTTATCTCCGCTCAGTGTCTCTATATCTTTGCTCAGTGTCTCTTTATCTTTGCCTCTTTATCTTTGCTCAGTGTCTCTTTATCTTTGCTCAGTGTCTCTTTATCTCTGCTCAGTGTCTCTTTATCTCCGTCACTCATAGATTCTAACAGATACACTTGATTTTGTTTGACTTGTTTATTTGCATTCTTTTTATCAAAAAGTTGAACTTTCTTTCCGATGTCTTTCAGTCTTTCTGTACTCACTTTCTTTCCGATGTCTTTCAGTTTTTCTGTACTCACTTTTTTCCTAGTGTCTTTCTGTACTCCCTTTCTTCCTGATGTCTTTCTGTACTCCTTTCTTCCTGATGTCTTTCTGTACTCCTTTCTTCCTGATGTCTTTCTGTACTCCTTCTTCCAGTATCTTTCAGTCTTTCTGTACCTTTTTTCCGGATGTCTTTCAGTCTTTCTGTACTCACTTTCTTCCTGATATCTTTCTGTTTCCACTTTTTTTCTGATTTCTTTAGAAATTAAAACATCAGGAAGAAAGTTGGTACAAAATCAGTACTGAGCTTCATCAATAAACAACAAATTAAAGGACTCGGCCACATAAGCAGATTACCAACAGACAGTGTGCCACAAAGAGCAATGTTACTCCGGCACAGTTGATACAAAGTAAAAGGCCGGCCACGCAAAGGTGGACCTCAGAGATAACAGAGGCGATGAAAGACACTGTTTATGAAGCGTTCACAAAAGCCCGTGCTAGAAACTCGTCTTACTCTGAAGCTGTAAGGCAAATCAAGACTGGAGTAAAGAAAAAAATGACAAGGCACATAGAGAGGCTCGCTCCAGATGTCTCCTTTTTCGACCTGACGCTGAAAGGCAAAACAGGATTATAGAATACATAAAAGTTGAACTTTCTTTGTGATTTGAGTGGTTTGCGCTGAAAACATGATAGTACGCTGCGCTCTGTTTAACTCAGAAGGTCAATCATTTGGAATAATAACATTAGTAAGTGTAAGGTTAGAAAATTGTATGAGGTTCATTGGTGTGAACTAGAAAATATGTTCGAAATGGCTTCAAATGTATACAGGAGAGTACGGAGTTTTAAGAACCTAAGGGAAAGCACAGGATCCAATAAATATGATCAATAAAGAGATAATAAACAAGTATAATGGCTTCCGAAAAACAAATTACCAAACACAGGACTCGAACCTGAAACTTTTATTTCTTACGGCATCCATTGTCTATCGCTACAGACGAGCGTTTTTAAGAACAAACCAGCCAGTTCTAAAAGAAAAGAGCTTCACTACATCGTGTCTTTTATAAACAGCGTAGGCTATAGAACACAGAATAATCAGGTCAGATTGAACAGTGTTTTTTTATACGTTATAATTTATACGAAATTGTCTATTATTAAGAATTCGGAACGAGATAATGGAGAAAAAATAAGCAGTAACACTGTGGGATACGCTGGGGTTTCTTTGCTAGTGCAAATGGTTGGGTTGTTGCAGAGCGAATGGAGTATACAGGACAATTACTTCTAGTTTGAGGATGAAGATTGAGACCGTAACTGCTGCCCTCCATTAGCTCTCTGGGACTCTTATTACTGGGGCCGTTGTTGTTTCTGACTCTCAGTTAATGCTCTGTAAGATTCACAATGAAATGTGGCGCTTTGAGTGGATGTCGTCTATAGAGTTTTTCTCCCTACAGAGACTCACATGGATCTACTGTCCTAGGCATGCGGTCGTTCACGGCAACGAGCGAGTGGTCAGTCCTGCATCAAAAATTGGGAAGTTTAAGATGGATGTTATTCGGTCTCTTGACAATCTACTATTCAATGAGAACAATACAATTTACTTTGGATCAATCTCGTAAATTTTGTTGTGACATTGTCACACTTTTAAACATTTAAGCAATTACATGAAAGGTCACAACTTTTAAACATTTAAGCAATTCATGAAACGTCACACTTTTAAACATTTACAATTATGAAGGTCACTAAACATTTAAGCAATTACATGAAGGTCACAACTTAAACTTTAAGCAATAATGAAAGGTCACAACTTTTAAACATTTAGCAATTAATGAAAGGTCACACTTTAAACATTTACAATTCATGAAGGTCCAACTTTTTAAACATTTAAATTACATGAAGGTCAACTTTTAAACATTTAAGCAATTCATGAAAGGTCAAACTTTAAACATTTAAGCAATTACATGAAGTCACTTAAACATTTAAGCAATTACATGAAAGGTCGCAACTTTTAAACATTTAAGCAATTACATGAAGGTCAAACTTTTTAAACATTTACAATCAATTTACATTGAAAGGTCACAACTTTTTAAACATTTAAGCAATTACATGAAAGGTCACAACTTTTTAAACATTTAAGCAATTACATGAAAGGTCACAACTTTTAAACATTTAAGCAATTACATGAAGGTCAACTTTTAAACATTTAAGCAATTACATGAAAGGTCCAACTTTTAAACATTTAAGCAATTACATGAAGGTCCAACTTTTAAACATTTAAGCAATTACATGAAAGGTCCAACTTTTAAACATTTAAGCAATTACATGAAAGGTCACAACTTTTAAACATTTAAGCAATTACATGAAAGGTCCAACTTTTAAACATTTAAGCAATTACATGAAAGGTCACAACTTTTAAACATTTACAATTACATGAAAGGTCAACTAAACATTTAAGCAATTACATGAAAGGTCACAACTTTTAAACATTTAAGCATTCATGAGTCAACTTTTTAAACATTTAAGCAATTACATGAAGGTCACAACTTTTAAACATTTAAGCAATTACATGAAAGGTCACAACTTTTTAAACATTTAAGCAATTACATGAAAGGTCACAACTTTTAAACATTTAAGCAATTACATGAAGGTCACAACTTTTAAACATTTAAGCAATTACATGAAGGTCCAACTTTTTAAACATTTAGCAATTCATAAAGGTCACAACTTTTAAACATTTACAATTATGAAGTCAACTAAACATTTAGCAATTACATGAAGGTCTAACTTTTAAACATTTAAGCAATTACATGAAAGGTCGACTTAAACATTTAGAATTCATAAGTCCAACTTTAAAATTTAAGAATTCATAAGTCCAACTTTTAAACTAAATTTAGCATTCATGATACTTAACTTCTCGGGTTTTAAATATCAAACTTTGAATAAACTTTTCTAATGGCCAGCTGTTCGTACGCGTTGGACTACGGGTGACTCTGGGATGGCTGAAAAGCCACAGATTCCCCAGATTTACGGTGTTCGTGACACCGAACCGAAGGTTACGATGTCCATGGCACCAAGCCGAAGAGCTGAAAAGCTCAAGTGCTTCTGGATCGGGAAAAAACACACAAAAAACCCCTAAATCTTCCGTTTCATAAACATAACCTTTCTATGACTACCTCAGGTCATGGTTGGTTGATTGCGAAAGAAACGGTGTTCCATCTCCAAGTTAATCTTTCACGGACATTATACACACGGTTTAGCTTTCTATATAAGCGCATTGATGTATATCCAGGCTGATGTGGAGAGGAAGATGAAGCACAACTGTCATGTTTTCGTTAACATCAGCATGGTTTCCGGAATAAGTGAGTGTAGATAATAAAGGAAATGTTACCAAGTATTAAGAAGAAATACAAAAATATAATATCAGAATAGTCTCATCATAGAGAAGCGTGGGGAAGGTAGGCGAGATGGGAGGGGGGTAACGTGTATGTAGATATATATATATATTTATATATATGTCAATGTTCTCACTATTGATGGATATTACCAACTGTCCAGAAGAGACCAGACAGCCATACTTCACCTCCGGACGGGTCACAAAAGAATGAGACACCACCTGTACACTGAATTCAAAATAGGCACAAACGACCTGTACCCCTGTGGCTTGGCAAGTATGACAACAGAACATATCCTACAGAACTGCCCCCAGTATGCAGACCTCAGAAGAAAGAGGTGGCCAACTTACACCAGCGTCCAAGACAAACTGTATGGCGTGGCTGATAATCTGAGGCAGACAGCTGCCTTTATTAGAGAATCCGAAATCCCAATTTAGTGAGAATACAGAAGAAGAATGATAAGATATTCGTGGGTAACGGATTTACAGGTACACATATTATAGTCGTTACTATGAATGATACACAGAGGTACCGGATATATAGGTACACATATTTTAGTCGTTACCATAAATGATACACGGAGCTAACAGATATATAGATACATACATCAATGGTGTCATTATGAAATGATACACGAGCTGTCAGATACATAGATACTACATCAGAGGTGTCATCAATGATATGATACACAGAGCTAACAGATTTATAGATACATCCATTAGAGCTGTCATTATAAAGTGATACAATAAGAAAACATATACATTGATACACACATCTGCCTGTCTGTTGCCGGGATTCACAAAGGGAGCAAAGAATAGTACCACTGCGACCTACAATGCATGTCGTCAGAGGCGACTGAGGTAGGAACCTAGGAAAACTACCCTAATAAATAAAAAGCGTCGCAAAAATCGAATGTATTTTGCCTACTTGTACGCACATAGTTGGGTACATCGTACAATCGCTCTTAGTCTCAGATCACATAGCAATCACACAGGAAGGTTAACAAGTGGTCGATATGAAGCGTTCAAAGACGTTATATACAGCAGTGTCTGCATTGTTAAATCTATACGTCCAACCAGTGGCGGCTCGTGATCATTTTTGTTGGTGGGGCCAGACAGAAATTTTCGGAAAAATCATGGTTTCGGTTAGGATATATTTTAATGTATAAAATAATAAATACAAGTTACACCTTATTTTTTGGTGCGATCCGGCCCCACTGGCCCGTAATGACGAGCTGCCACTGAGTCCAACCTTTACCCACTTTCAGTTCGTTATCTAGTTCTTCCTACTAGACCTTACAATGACCCATCGACTTATCTTACACATTATTCAGTCCATCCACCTGCAACTCACATACCTGAGCTAGATCTTCACAATTCAGATCTGACCTCTAGAAAGGGGTCAGTTTCTACACCCACGTTTCACCTGTGTCCAGTGAGTACAACAAGGACACACAATTTCTTTGTTATCGACTTAAGCACATCTTCTTTATGTGTCGTGTTTCAGACCAGGGTAAACACACTCACTGTGTATGCATGTCGCGTAGAGGCTAGGTGTTCGTCTTTCGTGCTAAAGGTACCAGGTCGAGGGGGCAGGGGCATGCGCCTGAGGAATTTAATGGTCGCATGATTAGTGCAGTCACCGTGAATTTGTTCAGGTTATGATTCTTTCTTTATGTCCCTGACATAACAATTCCTTGATCTTAACGGGGATCGATCCCGGATCTCCTGAATGGGAATGCCCACGCTCTAATCCATTGTGTCAGAATCTCCTCATGGACAAGTTAAATCTATCCCAAATAAGGGTCTGCGCTGAGAGACAGTTATTGCATTACGTTACTTTGGGAACAAAATTTTATAGTCCATATTATTTAGTTATCATGTTTAACAGTGACAACACGTTTTATCCCGCGGACATGGAATTACAGCTGATCGCGGGATGAACAGCTGACTAGTTGACTAGGCTGTTTATGATTTTCTCCTGAGTATTGACCTTTGACATTTTTCTTCTCAACTTTGCCCTTTGTCCAGCTCTGATCTGTTCCGATGGAGTCAGTGTATAGGGGCAGATTGTAAAATTATGATTTTTTAAATTTGAGATAGGGTGAGAGAGTATGTGTACTTTAGGGTGGAGGATAGGTCGATGAAATGTTATGGTAGAAAATAAGGGAGAGAAAGAGAGAGTGAGAAAGATAGTCAAGAGTGTTTAAGAGAGTGATTAAGAGAGAGTGTGTGGACGAGAGAGAGTGGGAGAGTATGTGCACTTTAAATATAGGTCGATGAAATGTTATGGAGAGAATAAGGGAAAGAGAGTCATAGAGTGTTTAAGAGAGATTAAGAGTGAGTGGACGAGAGAGAGTGAGAGAAAGAGAGAATTCTTCTTCTTCGTTGCGTTCGTTCTTTACGACCAATTTTAATCATTCTTTGTGATATGTTTGATCTTTGCCAAGAACGTGTATACGTTGCACATTGGTTTTGTAGGCCCATAAACGCCCATACTTCTACACGTTTAGGACACATGCATCCGTGTTCAGTCAAACCTCCTTAGTCGCCTCTTACGACATATGTGGCAGGTAACAGTGGTTCTATTCTTTACACCCCAAATTTGGGCCCGGGTAACCACTCAGGGCGAGAGAAATTCAAGTACTAAAGCAAGAAATATATGTACACTCGTATAAGCATGACATTTTTTCATCTCTACGCACGGTCTTTTATGAAGTGTGTAAGTATGTTAGGAAGATAGGAAAGGATCTCACCCGCCTGACTCTGCATACTTTGTTTAGAATTGTGAAATGACAAACACTGGAAACCTGATGGTCTTCAAATGCTAAGGGGCATTCTCACTTGTTTTCTTAACAGTAGCATCACATAAAATGACTAATGTTGAGGTGTTGAATGGGATCAAGACACAGAGAAAGCTTATCATCAATATAAGAAAGAGGCCGTCGTCATTTTTTCGGCCAAATGTGATGAGAAGGAGAGGTTTAGAACATATTGTGACAACCGGTACAATCGAGGGTAGACGAGACAGAGGAAGACAGTGAGTGAAAATTTTGGATAGACTGACTTCATGACACGTGCCAGGGCGTCAACATCTGAGTTGATAGCAAACACCAACGACAAAGATTTGTGGAGATCCATGATTGCCTACCGTCACGGTACGTGATGATGATGATGAGCTACGCCTACCGTCACGGCACCTGATGATGATGATGAGAATCACGTGTATAACTGAGTGGGTTAATACTATAGTCTGTCCATTAATTCGTGAGCACGTTTGAAATTGATTTTCTCGAAAACTACCTGTTGGATCTCAGTGATTTTTGCATGCAGCCTTAGAATATCCATGACGCTAAAATAAAGCTAACCAGTAGTCCATAGATGCTACGGATTTTGCACATCGGCGAATTCCTTTGATCTTTTATGACAATTGCAAATACGGGGCTCAAATTTTAGATTTTACAGTAATCCCTAGAATTTGTCCATGTCAATTCTATTCATAGGTGTATCTCCATATTAACTTGATAGGTCAAGTAATTAAGTGTGTTGCCCTTTATGTGCAATCGTGAACTTGGATACAATATGCAACAGTTAGTCCTCCCTTCGGTCACCATTAGACCCAGGGTGTCTTAACTTCACCACAAATTGTATGATGGTAGACGCATTTGGATATGGAAATGTATACGTTGCTATTTCTCAGTCTGTAATCAAAATATGATTTGTATCATCCCGAATCTGACGATTCCATGAGGTTGATAATTGTTACTGGCTGAACAAATTGTAATCCATCTCGGTGCCAGTACTCGTCTTCCTCTCGAGCACATGTTCAACACACTTCTTCCAGAACTGCATGTCTATCATTGAGAAGGACTCACGTGTCAGAACTTTAACATCACACATTTTAAACGTCCTGTTCTGTTCGGCAACTTGCCCTTTTACTTTAGCCCAGACAAGCTCTATCAGATTGAGCATGATATGGAGGTAGTCGCAAAGACGTGTGGCCGTATTCCGCAATGATTTTGTCAATATGAAACACCTTTGTCTTATTTGTCATCCTCACCAGGTGCAACAACTCGGGTTTCAAATATGTATAATCAAAGCTGACATTTTCCTTAGCAAGCCAAGTCCTAATTTGATCTTTTGTATTTGATGCAGTTGGTACTTTGTCTTCCGCTGATACTGCGTTGTGATAGGATGCATTATCCATTACCAAGCATGATGGTCTGTTTAGAATTGGAAGTAGATCTTTCTCCATCCAGTGCCTGAAAATATGTCCATTCATTTCTGTGTGGTAGTCCCTACCGTCGGTACTTTTTGATTGGAAAATAAGTCCAGCGTCATGGACAAGACCTTCTTCACTGCTTCCTGCATGTGTTAGTATAATACGCTGGCCTTTGCTGCTTGGTATTTTTCTTTTCTGTTCACCGTCTACTGATTACCATTCTTTAGCATTGGTGTGGTGAGCATTGACCCAGGATTCGTCCAAATATACAATATCATAGCCTTGCCTCCGCCGCTCACGGATCTGCCTCAGGTATTTACTTCGGGCAGCAATTAAATGTGGCTTTTCACAAATAATATTCCTGCCGCCTATAGTTTTTCTGAAGGTGAAGCCGGCGGCTCTTACAATTTTCATAGAGTACTTTTAGAAATGTCTATGCTGCAATCTGATTGCAGTTTTAATTTCAGTTTCCTGAGAGTAACAAGTTGATTTGTCGCAAACATTTTCAAGAGCTCCGTCTTATGACATCTATGTCAAAGTCGTCAATTGTTCTTTTCCGTCCTTGCTTGACATTAGTGCACTTTGTGTCCTGTTTAATCCATCGGGAAAAGGATTCTCTATTCAGACCAAGCACCAGTTGCGCTCGTTTCTCAGGGTTATGAATATCGCAATATAGATGACCTCTCTTAGATTCCCTACGGAAGTGTTGGTATAGTAAAACTGTAACCTTCTGCATTGTTATAAATGTGCACTTCAGACTCATTATGAATGCGATATCAATGTCAGTTTTGATAAGCCAACAAATATGATACAATAGCTTCATACAAATAGCGAGATACGCATATAACTATACAACGGTATCCCAATTATAACGTCATATGCTTTCCGCTTTCAAAGTCGACTGGGTTAGGTGCACGGGATTTCGTGAAATTGTTGTATACTCACGATTTTTCAATGTTACCATAATGTATTTTTAGAACAACGCGTCTGTGTACCGTAGATCTGTTACTATTGTGTACAATCCGGTGAGGTTGATTTTAATATAACCTGAAGAAGAAATATTTCAAACTACATCAAATTTTCTTGGAAAAAATATTTCTCTAGCGTCATGGATATTCTAAGGCTGCTTGCAAAAAATCACTGAGATCCAACAGGTAGTTTTCGAGAAAATCAATTTCAAACGTGCTCACGAATTAATGGACAGACTATAGTTGGACTAAAAGTTGCACTAAAAGTAAAAATGTCTCACAAGACACAAACATTAGAGGGTCTCCGTGGTTAAGTGGTTAAGTGGTTAAGTCTTCCCCTTGCGTTCCGGAGGTCGTGGGTTCGAATCTTTCTTCTTCTTCGAATGCTCAATATCGACCACTTGTTGAATGTGATCCAAGCCTAAGAGCGATTGTACGTTGTGCCAGTTATATGCCTACAAGTAGGCCAGCATATCCGATTTCTGCGACGCTTTTTATTTACTAGGGTAGCTTCCGTAGGCCCTACCTCAGTCGTCTCTAGCGTATTGCTCTTGTATATATGTCTTGTAGGTCGTAGTGTTACTATTCTGTTCTCCACTTCAAAGCTCCGGCAACACACGAAAGGGGTTCGAATCCGAGTTGCGCCGTTCTGTTCGCAAGTGCATTTTTAACAGAGATCATAAGGAATGTTGTCGGAGTTACGGAGTTCGCGCAATACTCCAGGTAGGTGTCGTATCACTTCCGTGGAGAGGGGACCAAGCTATATGCGGTACAACCCGGTGCACTGAAGTCAATCCTTCGGCTTTAGACCCATTAAGCATTGTCATTCCTCGACGTCAATCCATTTGATTCTAACAAAACATAGCGGATTAGTCCCCAGTATTGCTGATCTTCAAAGAATTCTCGGAACTTGCTGTGACAAGGGAACTTTCACTTATCAATAAGACTGGTGATCGTAGAATTGACCTCAGTCTGAAGTCAAAAGTCCAGTAACTATTGATCAAAGCGCGTGATGCTAGCTAGAATCAGGACTCAGTGCAGACACCTGGATGACCCGTTATTTGATATTGTAGGTGTTACTGCGGGCAGATTGCTGAATGTTTTTTTTAAATTTTATAACAATTACAATATTAATAAATAAAAAATGATTCTGCATACAGAAATGCACTTTCCCATATATACTTTTTTTTTAAATAGAAAATTGTATTGGTCTTCCGTCTTCAAGCTACTGAGTTAATGCTTAGAGTGACACTGTGAACTATGTATTTTCTAAATTGTCGAGTATGTCGTGAGAATATGGGAAGAGACAGTCAGATTTTAGAACATAAAATCTGCAAAGTTCAAATGGCGACGAGACAGAAAATGAGAATGATAGTGCTGGATCTTCTAGCTTTATTACACGGTAAAGAACAAGATCTTTCCTTCCTTTCGTTGACTTGAAATATTGTCTATTTATTCAACGTTTTCTCTTATATAAACTTCACTACCTTTTGTCGGCCGAGTGGTTACCGGGGCCCAAATTTGGGGTGTAAAGAATAGAACCACTGTTACCTGCCACGCATGTCGTAAGAGGCGACTAAGGAGGTTTAGCTGAAATCGGATGCACATGTCCTAAACGTGTAGAAATATATGCGTTTAGGGGCCTACCACATCCATGTGCAACGTATACACGTTCTTGGCAAAGATCAAACATATCACAAAGAGTGATTAAAATTGGTCGTAAAGAACAAACGCAAAGAAGAAGAAGACTACATTTTGTAGCTCACACAGAGGTCCGTGTAGTTTTCTGTCGAGTGTTGTTTCATTAGACCAGTGAGTTTGCCTCATTATATAATATCTAATTTCATAGTTCATACTCTTTTTTTTTTAAATTCGTCCGCTATGAATTCAGGAATAATCCTAATATGGCACCTCTGATTGATTTTTGCGTGAATGCATGCTTTCCTTATCATCAGTGTCCCTTGCCATTCAGGCCAGCCATAATCCGACTTCTGAGGTACTTGTAATTTAGATTCCCAAGTAAAGGATCAGAAACACGTAGTCCAACCGTTTACCTTGTAGATACTGACATGTTTTCTAGTCAAGTTGGCTTCGAACCCCGGAACTAACACGAGACTTGGTTACTAGCGAAGCTTGCTATCTACTTCTCTATCGACACCCCGTTAATACTCATGATAGACCATTGTGTCGATCAATAATAGCCTACTAATGCTGGCACGTCACTTGATGATGATGAACTGTGGTTTCAATTTTATGTTCTGATCTCTTACTTCCGTACCAGACAAAAACGAAAATCATAAACAACACTAGATGATCAAAATAGAGCAACTACCAAAAAAACCTTCTGAAAGATATGCGATTGTTCCTGATTCCCTTATTAAAACCTTGCAAAGCTTGATAGTTGTATTATACTCTTTGCTACACTGGACTAAAGCTAGATTAACAAGAGAAACATATGAGAGGAAACACGCTTGAGTTAATTCTATAGAGAAGCTTGACAGGAGAGATCCTTTTATGCTTCTATTATCCTCCTCTGCAGAGCTAGAGAGCAGAAAATTATATCCCAGACGAGCGGAAACGGTTGACCAGTCAGCTGATCTTCCTAGTGCTTTGTCCCTCAAAAAATCCTAGCTAAAAATATAAAGACTTCATCATGTTTATTCTGGGATTCCACAATGCAGAGGTGTGTCCAAGACTCGTCGCTTTTGGTGTGTATATATTTTGTGGTTCTTTTTGGTTCACTACTGAAATGTAGGGATCACGATTTTACCTGAATTTTGATGTTTTAAATATTTTGTGATATGAAACTTAATATTACTACAACTTGTTTACACATCGTCTGTACATTTCATCAACTATAGCGCGTTTCAAAACTCATGCCCATGTTTGAAATTCTGTAAGTCCAGAAGCCCGTTAACGTAAAGAGGTGATATTTTGTATGTACTCTATTAATCATCATGACATTGCAAGGAAATAATTGCAATGTAAACAAACAGCTGGTTTTCATATTAGCTTATATGCGGTATACAAAAAACATCAAACGTGAACTAGACATACATTTGAAACGCATACAGTAGCTTTATTTATTGTTGTTATTGTTGCGTAATTTTAAAAACCTCAATATCCACGTGTATTTAGTGTTTTCCCGTTTTTTTTTACCGGAAGACCGAACGTGTTTACAATTTGAACGGACAAGTTATGTTTGGTTTTCCGAAGGTCATTTCAATAGCCTCATTCCTTTCATAGGCGTGCACATTGTAGGATCTTTGCAATGAGTATAAGAGTAAATTTTGTGACAATACAAAGCGTCACAATACAGATGTATCAATATTTTGTATAGAAGCTAAGGGTGAGAGCATTTCTAACCCTGAGCAGAGGGCAATGTGCGTTTTGGGAGTAAATCGACGTACATTCAATCGCTGGATCTAAGACTTTTCAAGTACATGTGCAATGCAACCATGAACGCAAGATAGAAAGAAAGTCGTAGATAGTTTTGATAGAGAGATTATTTGAAGATAATTGTGTCGAATGTTTGAGTTGAAAGAAACAGTGATTTTAGGGAAATTAAAGATGGGGCTTAGAAAGAACGACATCGATGTGTCAAAATCGACATTATGAGGAGCTGTTAGGATGGGGGAAGACGGGGGGGGGGGGGGCGGCAGGCTTCACATTTAGAACATAAGCCGGTGGAAGAAACATTATCTGTGAGAAACCGCATCTAGTTTGGATGGGAAGCAAATATTTGCATGAAGTTAGAGAATGCTTCGACAAAGCATGACATTGTGTATTTAGACGAAATATGGATTAATGCTCACCACACCAATGGAAAAGAATGGCAGTCATCAGATGGAACGATTAAGAAATCAGTACCAAGTGGTAAAGGGCAGCGTTTTATAATTGCACATGCAGGAAGCAGACAAAATGGGCTGTTGAAGAATGCTCAACTCTTATTTGTTTCGAAATCGGCCGATAATCTGGACTGCCACACAGAAATGAACGGTCATATATTTAGAGAGTGGATTGAGAAAACTATACTTCCGACATTAGATAGGCCCTCTTGTCTGATAATGGACAATGCATCATACCACAATGTAGTGGCACAGGAAGGCAAAGTTCCGACGTTGTCTAGTAAAATAATATGCAATACAGATATTTGCATGAGATTGTCATCTGACACATCTGGTACTTTTCAAGACCACCACAATCATGCTGACCTCTTAACATGACAACTGTATCGAAATAAAGGTACAAGTTGAAATAGTCATTTCTTGTTGTATGATTTCCACTCACGTGAAAACTGTGAATACACCTATGACTTATCAAAAGTGTTAAATTTGTTTTATTACTGTAAATTCTATTTTGTGCTACCAAAATAATTATTAGATAGTCAAAGATCAAAGAAAATCGCCACTTCAGTAAAATGGCAGTACATACATAAATTTAAATTATATATTCGTAATGTCATTGAAAATCTAACACCACATGCAAAATTACATTGTAATTCATGCAAGGGTTATTGAGATATTAGAAGGTGTTTGTGGGCAGGAGATTTGAAACGCACTATAGTATATCATCCATCGACTGATCCTTCCATCTACTAGTCCATCAAGATAGATGGTAGAATTGACAAAAAGATGATGCGGCAGATAGAAAGAAAGACAGTAATATAGACTGATGAATGGATAAAGCTTACAGAAAAATAAATGAAAGAATAGACACGATAAAGTTTATAGAAAGATAAATGGAAGAATAGACAGAGAGAGAGATACAATTTACAGATAGATACATGGTAGGATAGACACGATAAAGCTTACAGAAAGATAAATGGAAGAATAGACAGAGAGAGATAAAGCTTACAGAAAGATAAATGGTAATGTAGACAGAACGATGATACGGCAAAGAGAAAAATAGATGGACAGAATAGAGAGATAAATGATACTACAGACGAAAGAAAGACAGTAAGATAGATTGATAAATGATAAGGCTTACAGAAAGATAGATATTAAAAAAAGACAAGATAGATTACATAATAGACATATAAGTAATAGTACAATCTGAAACACCCGAGTGGTTACCGGGGTCCAAGTTTGGGGTGTAAGGAATAGAACCACTGTTACCTGCCACGCATGTCGTAAGAGGCGACTAAGGGAGGTTTGGCTGAAATCGGATGCATGTGTCCTAAATGTGTAGAAGTCTATGCGTTTAGGGGCCTACCACACCAATGTGCAAAGTATACACGTTCTTGTCAAAGATCAAATATATCACAAAGAGTGATTAAAATTGGTTGTAGAGAACGAACGCAAAGAAGAAGAACAAACTGAAAGAAAGACGGTAAGATAGTCTGATCAAATAAGACAGAGAAAGATAGATGTCAAAAAAGACAGATGACAGAATAGACAGATATTCCTACAAGGAGACAGACATTCCTACAAGGAGACAGACAATAGGTAATCTGATACAGTACATACATCCTGTGCCTCTAACTCTCCCCCACACTCTCATGAAAGCTATGTATACACTGAGAGCTCTTTTCCGTGTCTTATCTTTGTTCTAGTATCACTCAAGTCTTGTGACCTGAAGTATGACCCTGCTGGACGTGATAACCTTGTAACCTTTCAACTCTACAATTGTGCCACTCACGTTCTCAGCTCTCGTGTCACGGACTGCATATTAGAAAATTAGTTTGTCAGCGTCCGTGTAGAATTATAATACAATTTGCCAAACTGCAAGACACAATGTGGGCACTAATGCCCAGCGGTCATATCACATTTGTCCTCCTTCGATCACATCAAATTTATCTTTACTAGAAATAAACCCCTTTTTAACATAAATTTATCCTTCTTCGATAAAATCAAATTTATCTTTATTAGATAACATCAAATTTATCCTTCTTTATTAACATTAAATTTATCCTTTCTAGATCACATCAAATTTATCTTTATTAGATAACATCAAATTTATCCTTTTTTTTATTAACATCAAATTTATCCTTTCTAGATCACATCAAATTTATCTTTATTAGATAACATCAAATTTATCCTTTTTTTTATTAACATCAAATTTATCCTTTCTAGATCACATCAAATTTATCTTTACTAGATAACATCAAATTTATCCTTTTTTTTTATTAACATCAAATTTATCCTTCCTATATCACATTAAATTTATATCCTTCTTTGTTCACATATAATTTTATCCTTTTTCGATCACATCTAATATCTCTTCTTCATCATCTAAATTTTTCCGATCAATCTTTCTCCCTTTTTCTGATCCCATCCAATTTTCCTTCTTCTATCCCATCCAACTTTTCTATCTTAAATAACATCACATTGCATACTTCCTAGATTATAGCAAAAGCTATTCTTCTCAGATTCCTCTTTACGTGTTCAACATGAACACGGTACCACGTTTTATCGTCCGTCTCCGATCAGATTAGAAGCGTGATCTAACCTACACTGAGATTATGGATCTCTGAAAAGATATCCCGATGACTCGACGAGGAAGAAACCGAGTACATTTGGAACGATAGACGCACATTTAACCTTATACGCCACGGAGATCCCTGTGTTTGATTTATTCTAAGTCTATGTAAGTCTCTGTTGAGTTTGCAGTATTCTGTATGGATTTATGATTTATAATAACTGATTCTCCAGATTGTCGAAGTCTGACTACCTAGATTGTTGATTTGTACACGTATTCTGTATATATATATATATATATATATATATAAAATTCCCGTAGCTTTTCAAACCTTACGGTATGAAATCACTTCCCTTCACGTTTATAGATCATAGTGTGCAGAAGGTAGGATGGCCAATTCCTTTCCTCACGTAAGGAACTTTGAGTGTGGGATTGAACCCATTAATTTCTTGTGCCCGAGTTGACAGGCGAATGCCTCTGCACTACGCTAATCCGTCCCGCGCAGTACAAAGACGACAGCTGGTCTGCTTTGCTACGGACTTTGATAATTTTTTACCATAATTATATCCAGTGTTTGCATTTTATTCTACTGCAGTTTAATAAATATATATAAATATGTCTTCATCTCGTGACATTATACATTACATAGGGCCTGCAAACAATTTATCCATACCGCTCTGTCCTGAGCAATTCGCTCAATGAACTGATAAATATAAGCGTATACACATGATTAAATGTGAGAGAGAGAGAGAGACAAAGAGAAAACAAAATAGAGTGATAGACAGAAAGAGAGAGGCAGAGAGAACAAAATAGAGAAAAAGACAGACAGAGAGAGAGATAGACAGAAAGAGATTGCCCGTCTGCCCAGCGTGTTTGTAGCGCGTTGGACGACGGGTGACAAGCCCCCTGTGAGTGCGGTTCAATTCCGCGGGCTGACAGAAAAGTCACAGGTTCTCCAGATTTACGTGTTCGTGGCACCGAACCGAAGGGTTACGATGTCCATGGCACGAGCCGAAGAGCTGAAAGCTCAAGTGTTTCTGGATCGAAAAAGAAGAAAGACAAAAAGAAAGCGAACGAGATAGATAGAGAGACTGATGAAGGTAGAGAATGTGTAGGAAGAGAGAAAGAAAGTGACAGAAAGAGAGGGAGAAAGAGATCGAGCGAGATAGATAGAGAGACTGATGAAGGTAGAGAATGTGTGGGAGAGAAAGAAAAGACAGAAAGAGAGGGAGAAAGAGATCGAGCGAGATAGACTGATGAAGGTAGAGAATGTGTAGGGAGAGAGAAAGAAAGAGACAGAAAGAGAGGGAGAAAGAGATCGAGCGAGATAGATAGATAGACTGATGAAGGTAGAGAATGTGTAGGGAGAGAAAGAAAAGACAGAAAGAGAGGGAGAAAAGATCGAGCGAGATAGATAAAAGACTGATGAAGGTAGAGAATGTGTAGGGAGAGAGAAAGAAAGAGACAGAAAGAGAGGGAGAAAGAGATCGAGCGAGATAGATAGATAGACTGATGAAGGTAGAGAATGTGTAGGGAGAGAAAGAAAAAGACAGAAAGAGAGGGAGAAAGAGAGCGAGCGAGATAGACTGATGAAGGTAGATAATGTGTAGGGAGAGAAGAAAAGACAGAAAGAGAGGAGAAGGATCGGCGAGCGAGATAGAGAGACTGATGAAGATAAAGAATATGTAGGGAGAGAGAAAGAAAGAGACAAAAAGAGAGGGAGAAAGAGGGCGAGCGAGATAGAGAGACTGATGAAGATAAAGAATATGTAGGGAGAGAGAAAGAAAGAGACAAAAAGAGAGGGAGAGCGAGATAGAAAGAGAAAAAGATAAATGTAGAGAATATATAGTGACAGAGGAAGGCCGAGCAATAGGTAAACATTTCAAAAGTATATCTCTTAATTGGAGCTTTGTCAGAATTTATACAAAATCATATTTTCGTATATCAACATGTTTTATTAGAAGATTTACAGTCATTATTAGACATCTGCGTGTGTGTTATTAAAGGATTTACTGTACCACATTTCGCCTGTAAATCATCTATCGTCTGTTCATGATTACACATGCTGGGAAGCCTGGTCAGTTTCACGACCCCTGTAACCCCTGACCTTTTCACCCTCACTGGTCAGGTCACTGGGGTCAGTGCAGCACGCGAGGACAAAGATTAATACTAGCGCAAGGAATCCTTTGTGTCTGGTTGGTATGAAACAAAGCGGTTCACAGCTACAGCGAAACGAGTCAATTATCTCTCGCTCATTATTTGTGGTGTGATAATTATTATTGAATAATTTCAGAGCTAAAATTGTTGATTAAATGTTACTAGTCTAGCACCCTGCGAAGCATGTCTCATAAACCAATTAACTATAGTCCGTTCAACTTGTCATGCCCGCAGATACAAGTTTGTATCTTGGTAAACATTTGATTAAATAACTTGAAAGCTTGCATGTGAACTACATATGTTCCCGACGCTACAAAATATTTTATGCCATTCAAACAATAATTAGACATTTGCGTCGGTATAATTATAAGATTGGGTGCAAAGTTTCGCTACAGTAGAATTGATGGTTTTGCTACAATTAGCATTGGACTGCTGGGCATGAGTTGTTGAACGGATTATAGGTGATACATAAACATATTTTAGTTCGCATTCTATACAGGAAATATATGTATATACTTTAATTTGAGTCTCTGTTTTTCAGTGCTATTAGATTCAATGAAAAACAGACACCCATGGTTTGGCCACTTGGTGAGAATGAACCCGAATACAAATGTTCCAAGAGCGTACAACCTGAAAATTGAATCATCAAGACGAAGGGGACGACCAAGTAAAATATGGAGGAGTTACAGATATCGTAAAACGTCACAATACCACAGCATATCACGCGACCGAACGTGCACTATCTCGGAAACCGATCATCGGTTAAACCTGATACGCCTATCCAAGTACTTTTGGGACGATAGGCGTGCACCTAAACTCTACGTTACAGCGACATTCTGGTCAGTAAGCCTGCATACAGGACATACGATCGGAGATTTGATGGTAATGCAACCAAAATGACAAATGAGCAATATATTATGTGTGACGCATATCTGCGTCATTATTCATGGCGAAGCAAGAAAGTACTGTAGTTTTACAAATATACAAAACAATAACCATACTTTCGTTATATATAATAGTATCGTTATTGTTTTTGTATTTTGTAAAACTACAGTACTTTGTTTTTACGTGTTGCGCCATTGCTACATAGTTTTACTGCAGTCTTCCCCTGATATCATTATTCAGATAACATCTCAGGAAATGAAAGGCGGACAGAATCGCCAGACACGGGGGTATGAAGAGGAAATGTACTTCAACCAAATACCATAATAACAAAATACCGGGTGTTCAAGATAAAAGCGGCCCGAGTGACAAATCAAAAGTTGCCAGTTATTTATTGCGTTTTGTCTATTTACTATTTAAACCGGTTCTGACTAGCTCGTCCTACGTCACATTTGTTCATCGACCCTTCCCGCACTACAATTACACACCAATACACAACCTTGACCTATACTACGTCATAACTGAACCATTTAATTTTCATAAACATATGCCAGATAAGCTCCCTTGATGACGATGCTTCCTTAACGACGAGGCTGCTTTTATCTTGAACATCCTGTACAACGTTTATCAGCGCATGTAGTAATGTGGCCCACATCAGTTTTTTCCAAAGTACGAAGGAGTGATAAAAATAAATTTTAAAAACATTTCAGATAGTTTATTAAGCAGAGTTGGCATAACTTCATGCACCGAATACATTGAAGGACAACAAATGTAGTGGTTTGAACATTTAATGAGAATGAGAATGGGATACAATCAACCACCAATAACAGCATACAATAAAAAGAGATCTGGAATTAGAGCTAAGGGAAGACCAAGAAAAAGATGGATAGACAATATCAAGACCAGACTAAATAAACACGGATATAACACAGCAAAGGCGACTCATCTAGCAATGGAACGCAAATTAAAGCTCCCACCCTACGCTTAACGGCAAGAGTGGACAACAAATTCCATCATCCGCCTGGGGAAAGACAATAGACAATATTATGCGGCCATAGAGACGACCAGTTTCAGATTTCGATTACGTAATCCATGAATATAATTCTGAAATTCCCATGTTTAAAACGTGTTTCCCGTGTTTAAGCATTCACATAAGCTGTTTTATAAATAAAAATTCCTTTATCTAGGAATGGGGCATCCGGGAAAATTTGTGGAACAATTTTTTAAGCTTTGTCCTCAGTTTTTTCTTAGTACTCGCGGGATCCCATGAACACGGTCTTACTGCTGCCTTGTAGTTTGATTGGAGACAATCAAAGACTAGCGGAGTAAACCGTACACAAAACTGAACGGCAGGAAAACTTAGTCCAAAAAAGACAGGATTTCTGGGCAGATGGCGCTCATCAGCCCGGGAGGATAGGTCGTCTAAGGATCGCTACCCTAAAAGAAAATAGCAACATGCTGCCTTGTAGGTTGGCTGGGGACAGTCAAGGCTAACGGAGAGCGAACCCAGTAAACGCTGGTTGAAATCGGACACTTCACCAAGGATAAGCACTAGAGCTCCAAATGGTACTGAACGTTGTGACGTAAAATTGTGTTCATGGCAAAGGCTGTGTATATATCACAATTAGAATGATAAATATGACCGAAAAAGAACGATCGAGAGAGAGAGAGAGAGAGAGAGAGAGAGAGAACACGGTCTACTCACTTTTGCAATCGTGTTTTATCTTGTAACAATTCTACAGCCTCCTAACGCAACGATTTGCTGTTTCATTGGAGTAAGCGTCAACGTCTTAATTATATTAATATTACTATTATTATTAGTAGTTTTATATATATATATATATCGCATGGTGTCCGCGTCTCCATAACCATCAGTCAGAATGATTTGATAAAACCATCATCATTGAAATTCGGTGAGTAACCATGTGTGTTCCGATCTCTTTCTTACAGGAAGATATCAGCGGCGGTAGTGCACGAACTCCGTAGCACCGGAGAGGGACCCGATGCAAATTTGAAGATGGTGAAGATATGTTTGTAGGAATTTTATTTTTAATACTTTCTAATGAATTTAACCCTGACAGCATCTTTTCAGCCTGCTCTTCTCGATTTTGAAATGCCAAGGTTTTTAACCTGCTCAAATTAAACACGGGATCTACGTTTTGTCGTCCGTCTCCGACAGGACTAGGAACTCGATCTACACTGAGATCAGGGATCTCTCGAAAAATATCCAGATGGCTCCACGAGGTAGCGAACCTGGTGCTTTTGGCAATAGAATCGAGCACCTATCCTCTACGCCATAGAGACCGAGCCTCACTATATAAAAACGTTGGACAGCACAGTACTCATCTGGACTATAAGGATGCATAACATAGACAGCACAGTACTCATCTGGACTATAAGGATGCATAACAGTCGTTATGAAGTATCATACGCAGGGGACATAACACGGCTAAGAACAACTCATGTTTAACATCACTGTATACACAACAACGCAGTGGCTGAACTTAGCCTATCCTAGCCTCTTCACGTGACCACCAACTCCGCGTTAGTGCAGCATACAACAAACACATCTTGTTCCCCCCTACATCGGTACCTTTTTAACAGCCGCCATTCTCTTCTTTCCCCTATCTTATTCTACCAACACCACATTTCTTCATTTCCTTACTACGCACTTGATTTGTAAAAACTTCCGCATACGTCGCGCGTTGCCTGGATTATTAAAAACAGAAAACATAAAACAGCCTAATTACCAAAACGAACAATTTTTTTTGTTAGAAAGTTCATTTATTCAGTTAATACATACAAAACACTTTCTACGTTCTGTGAAATCAAACAATTAATATTGTTATTATATTTTAATATGATCTAAAACTGTGTTTATAAGCCGCACTATATTGTGTGGCTACTTAATTTCCGAGTGTACTTAGTTACCAACTGTGGGATAATGTTGTTACTGCGTGATTTTTCTACAAAATTTTCCACGTGCATAAATACAAAGGTGTACATAGTTATAGTTCAAGTAAGTACCTTAGCCTTATTTGCTTTGTAGTATTTGTATACTTGTTTGAGCTGCTTACCTGATGTACTGTATCTCGTTCTTCAACCTTCGTTGATAGGTTCACAACTAAGGCCTTCTAAGCCTTCCTATCCAAGGCCATCTTTTCCAGATCTCTCCAATCTCTCCCCATTTTCTTGCATTCCGTCTCCCAACTCTCGCCTCCATGTATTCCTGTATCTTTTCTGACCTCTATTATCCTCAGGATTTCATCTGATGACCTGTCTTGTGATGCTGTCATGGGGGTCTCCGCAGCGTCTGTTCTATCCATCACCTTCTCTAACTCTTATTTTCTGTTCCACTTGTCGCTGTCCCGCTCTATGTTCTATGTTTGTGCCCTGTCATACCATGGCAGATGGAGTATCTTGCGGATGCATCTATTGATAATTGTCTGCATTCTTTTGGTGTTCACCCTAGTTGTTCTCCATGTCTCCGCTCCATACAGGACAGCCTTGACATTTGAGTTAAATATCATTGTCTTAGTTTTATTCCTGATCATTCTTGAGCTTCAGATGTTCATCGGAATGGCAAACGCTGATCTTGCATTTTGTATTCCAATCCTAACATCTTCATGAAATATCCACATTGAATGGGAAGCAGGCTACCACAGACAGACACCAGTATGACATATGAGGAAGCAAAAGTACGGATAAAAATAGCCTACAAGAATAAATGGTTGAGAGATCACCCAGGACATGAGAAGGACGATGTATACCATCAACTAAGTAGAGAAGAACAGGTTGTCATTTGTCGTCTACGAACAATGTTCAAAATGGTTGTCCAAAATGTTCTCTCTCTGTCTCGTCTACGATTGATGTTACTGCTTATTACAATGTGCTCCAAATCTCCGCTTTTTCATTACATGTCCGAAAAAATAATGACCGCCTTTCTTGTATTAATAATAAACTTTCTCTCTTTCTTGGCCTCATTCAACACCTCCCCATTCGTCATTTGAGCAGTCCATGGGATTCTCAATATTCTTCTGTAAAAACACATACAAGTGGTGTCCACATATTTTTCTATCTGTTTGCTTAATGTCCATGATTCGCTTTCTAAAACCAGTATACTCTTCGATTCACTACATTGCAATATAAATGTGCCACCCGTGTGATACAGGGTTCGCAAGGGGAGCAAATAATAGTTACACTGCGACCTACAAGGAATGTCGTAAGAAGCCAATCAGGTAGAGCCTAGGGAAGCTATCCTAGTAAATAAAAATCGTTGCAGAAATCGGTTGTGCTTATGGGCGGATAACTGACACACCGCTCTTAGACTCGGACACATACAAATCACAGAGTCGTTGACAAATGGTCGAATGGAGCGTTAAAGAAGATATAACTGGGCAATATATGTCCGGAATATAAAAATGTCGTAAAGGTTATGCTTTCCATTCAATTCGGTTAAAAACATCAGCACAGATATGTTATCACTGATTCCAACGACAACATAACTGACCAGAGAGAAGAGAGAAGAATAAATACAGCAGAAATAAGATCATTATTTATTTTTAGACATTATTTTGCTTCATCGATTTGGGTAAAAATAAAACAAGGGCAAAATTTTCAGCAAAACATGCCCGACCTTGACCTGCTCATGCGGGAATTCCCATACACTCGAGAATGCAATTCATTTATTCAGAGTGGAGAACATTGGTTTGAACATTTATTTAGAATGGAATACAACCAAATACCAAAAACAGCGTACAATAAAGAAAAAAAGATCAGGCACTAGAGCCAAAGGAAGACCAAGAAAAGGATGGATAGACAATATCAAAACCACACTAAATAAACATGGATATAACACAAGGATGACTAATATTTTGAACATATAAAAAGACATGAAGGACTGGAGAAGACCATCATGGAAGGAGGCATACCGGCAAAGAGAAGAAGAGGAAGACCACGGAGAAGATGGATTCATGATGTAACTGATGGCTGCAGAGGCAGGACATCTGGACTAGGATAGAGAAAATTTCCGGAGGTCTGTTGGGGTGGCAAAGTTCTGCTCAGGAAAAGCTACTTGATGATGGTGATGAAGACTAATCTGGCCCTAGTACGCAAATTAAAGCTCCCGCCCCTACGCCTAACGGCAAGAGTGAACAACTAACTTCTTCATCCAAATGGGGAAAACATTAGACCAGCGTTTCCCAAAGTGGGCGGCACCGCCCCAGTGGGCGCTGAAGCGTTCTAGGGGCGCTAGTGGATTCAGAAGAATTTGGGGGTGTTCGGCTATTAGTGGTCTGTGGCTCCTTAAAGAAGAAATTAATAATACAATTTTAAAATAAATTATTTTCGTAATTTTTTTAATTGAATAATCATTTAAAATTTGAATTCTGCATTTTAATTCATCTTATGCCTGTCTTACACGATCCATTTTTCATCAATTTTCTATTTCATGCATATAATCATTTGAAAATTGAGCATGTATGACAGAAATATATATCAATATTCTATGTCAGAGAGAAAATAGAGCATGTATATATGTGGGAGGGGCGTTGGCAAACTGTTATAATGTGGAGGGGCGTTACAAAGTTTATGTTGTGCAAAGTGGGCGGTGTTACAAAGTTTATGTTGTACAAAGTGGGCGTGGACCGAAAAGTTTGGGAATCTATGTATTAGACAATAGAGAAAGCTGATCACATGGACTGCTAAAATGACTAATGTGGAGGTGTTGAATGAGGTCAAGACACAGAGTAACCTTATCATCAATATAAGAAAAAGGCAGTCATCATTTTTCGAACAGTTGATGAGGAGGGAAGGTTTAGAACACATCGTAACAACCGGTAAAATCGAGGGGAGACGAGACAGAGAAAGACAGATAAAATGTTGCATAGCCTGAATTCATGACACGGAAGAGCGTCAATATCTGAAATGATAGTAAACACTAGAGATTTGTGGACATCTGTGATCGCCTACGCCAGCCGGCATGACACGTGATGATGATGATGATGATCACATACTGAATAAAACAAAAAAAGACATTAAAAGTGATGACACAATAGTTTTTGCTGGGGATGAATTAAATAATCGTTTCCGCTTGGATGAGATGAACAAACACGACATGAAAAAGACAAAATATGGACATTCAGTGGCCGAGGTTGTCATACGACAGATCACTTCCATACTTGTTGAAGTATAACAATAAATATTTCATTATTTATAATATTATTTTATTATATAGAAAATGTCTGTAGCTTAAGCGATAATGAGCTCGATCACAAACCCAAGCGTACCTGGTACAAACTCCGTGGTGGGCAGGTTTGAAAGCAAATTCGTTGCCCGCCTACCCAGCCTGTTGGTAGCGCGTTGGACGACGGGTGACAAGCCCCCTGTGAGTATGGTTCAATTTTGCGGACTGGCAGAAAAGCCACAGGTTATCCAGATTTATTGTGTTCGTGGCACCGAACCGAAGGGTTACGATGTCTATGGCACCGAGCCGAAGAGCTGAAAGCTCAAGTGCTTCTGGATCGGAAAAGAAAAAAAAAAGCAAATTCGTTTCAGTGAGATTTTTACAAAGGTAAAATAGACCTCACCGTTCAGAAAGCACTGGCAAACTACTGAACATATAGGTGGTGCCTAGATAATCAACGACTCGTTTACTGTGGTTGATGGCTACGTCATGTAAAGGATATGCCAAGATTTTCATTTTCATAATCTTCTACAACAGAACATTCAGGAAAGAAAATGAGAGGAAAACCACGAAAAAGATGGGGAATGGCCTAGCAGATATATATCAAAATGAAACATTAACCATCACCCAAACCACTAGAGCAGCATTAGACAATAACAGAACAGCACAACACTGTGCAACAACCCGGTAACAGTGTGACGACAAAAGAAGAAGAAGAAGAAGCACGTTAACTTGAACTCGGCAAGGCTCATGTATAATGAAAAAAACATACCAGTAATTCGATCCTGCTGTACGTGACCAAGCCATAGACTAGATTCATTAGCCTAAAAATATGCCTGAAATCCCAGGCAAAAAAACGGATACAAAACATGGGCGTTGAACATAAGATAAAATTAGACTCAATTTAAAAAAAAAAAAAACTTTGACTTAGGCGCATCAATTTATATAAGATTGAAGTGGGCAAAGTCAGGATGGAAATAACACAACCAAACTACAGGTTCTACTTCATTCTTCTTCTTCTTTTGTCGTCACACTGTTACCGGATTGTTGCACATTGTCGTGGTTTTCTGTTTTTGTCTTGGGCTGATCTAGTGGATTGTGTGATTTTTTGTGTGTGGATATGATTCCGATTATTCTTCTATAACACTTATATTCAAAAACATGTATGTATGTTTTCCCACTGTCTTGTTAAATATCCATGCTTCACACCCATACGTTGCCACAGGGAATATAATATGTATGTTCTTATTATTCTGATCTTTGTTTTCCATATTGAGTTATAGATTTTGTTTTTGGATTTTTTCTTTCACTTCCATTATTAATTTTTCAATCCCTTTTGGCGATGTTGACAGCAACACTGTATCCACTAGTACTAGAAATTGTTTTGAATGGTTGTGAGGGATGGACGATAAATTTATTATGTGTTTATTTTTGTATTGGTCCATCATCATTGCACTTCGGTGAGTAATGATGTGTGCTCCTTGTTTTTTCTAACACAAGAAGATGTCAGCGGCCGTGCGCGAGCTCCGTAGCACCAGCGAGGGTCGCCGATGTAATTTTGAAGAGCCAAGACAGAGAGATAGAAGATAGAGTGCAAAAAGCAAATGCCGAAATCTACCTGCTAGCCTCATTGTTAAGGCTGACAAAAAATCTCACTCACAGATAAACAACAGATGATCAACAGCATTGTCATACCAACTTTGTGTTACCAGAGCCAAACATGGACAATAAGCAAATCACAGTCGCAAAAAATAACTAAATGTGAAATGCGGTGCATGCGACAAGTTACCAACACCAGAAAAGACAACATCAGCATAATAAATAAAGTGGGCACAGAACCTTGCTTGAAATACATTGAGAAACAAAAATGAAGTGGCTTGGCCCTTAATAAGAATGCATCCAAACTCCGCAATATACAGAATATTCTACAACAGAACATCAGGAGAGAAGGCAAGAGGAAGACCACGAGTAAAATGGTTAGATGGCATAGCAGAATTGTAACAAAGAGCAAAAATAACAATCATCCAAGTTACCAGAACAGCGCAAGACAAAAACAGAAAACCACGACTCTGGGCAACAACCTGTTAACAATATGACGACAAAAGAAGAAGAAGAAGAAGATATGTTTTGTCTGGACTCCCTCATTTGTTTATTATTTTCCTCGCTTCCTCATCCGACGCAGTCAATTTGTTAAAGTGCTTGCTTTGTAATGAAAACCACCTAGTTCAATACATTATTTGTGTTTATCATCTCGACAAAGTTGGAAAATGTGTGGTATATACTCACTCGTATGTGTATTGTTAACTGGGATCTTCTTTCTTTTCTTCTTTTGTCGTCACGCTGCTACCGGGTTGTTACCCAGTGTCGTGGTTTTCTGTTTTTGTCTTGCGCTGTTCTGGTGGTTAGATTGATTGTATCTTTGCTCTTTGACAGAATTCTGCTATACCATCTAACCATCTTTTCCGTGGTCTTCCTCCTGCCTTCTTTCCCGATGTTCTGTTGTAGAAGACTCTGTATACTGTGGAGTTTGGATGCATTCTTATTAAGTGGCCAAACCACTTCATTCTTTGTTCGAACTGGGATCGAAGTAGAAAACATCAGATCGATACAGAATAAATTACTATATATAGATCTAGGACGTAAACATGGAGGAGGATTTTGTATAATTTTAGCCTCAGAAACAGCTTTGACTTTATTATCGACTGAGTAGTGCATAGGGAGTCAATACATATACAGGATGCCAAGTTAATAACACATAAATATATATGATCTTTTCTTTTCTTCCACCATTTACTTCTTTATAGAAGTGTTGGGGGTGAAACGTAGTGATCTTGTGTGTGCTTGTTTTAAGGCACTTTGTAAGCTGATATTCACGTTCATAAGGCTGTTCTTGATGCCGTCGCTCCATCTTTTGCGTGGTCTTCCTCCTGCTTTGTACTCATTATACTTTTTACGTGTGGCTCTCTGTGGTAGGTGATACCAGGGCATTCTGGTCAGGTGTAGAAACCATTTAACCTGTTGTTCTTTTATGAATTGCATGACTGGTTTCACATCCAGTCTCCTTCTGATTTTTCATTTCTAATTTTGTCTCTTATTGTCACACCTGCAGCTCTTCTAAGAAACCTCATCTCTGTTGTTATGATTTTCCGCTCATTAGCAGCTGTTATTGGAAATATATAGGATATCATATAAAAAGCACATACATATATAAAATGCCATGTCAATAACGCCAGATTACCTGTGTTATGTTTTTTTTTACCAAGAATTATTCTTCTTCGAACGTCCCATAACGACAACATGTTGAAACAATCTTTGTAATTTGTATGTGATCTGAGCCTGAGAGTGATTGTACGTTCTGCCAGGTATCTACCTACAAGAAGGCAAGCCCATCCGATTTCTGCGACGCTTATTAACAAGGCTGGCTTTCCTAAGCCCCTACCTAAGTTACCTCTTACGACATGTCTTGTAGGTCGCAGTGTTACTATTCTTTGCTTCCATTGAGAGCCCCGGAACCACACGTACGTCAAGGATTCAAACATCCACATTTGAGATCTGGAACAAATAACTACTACCCACTCCGTCGGTGAAAATGACAAAACAGCTTCTATTGACCTTTCGATAATTTATTGAACTACACGACGGATGATATATCTGACAAGAATTTGAATTGAAATACCATAAGGGTATCGCATACCACAGAGAGCCACACAGAAAAAGTATAATGAGTACAAAGCAAGAGGAAGACCACGCAAAAGACGGAGCGACACGTAACAGCCTTACGAAAATGAATATCAGCTTACAACGTGCTTTAAAACAAGCACACACAGGATCTCTACGTCCCTTCCCCCCTCCCCTCAACACTTCTATAAATAAGTAAATGGTGGAAGAGAAGAAGAAGAACAACAAGTGGGGCAGATTAGTGGAATGCATAAGTGTTATTGCTCGTCTGCCCAGCGTGTTCGTAGCGCGTTGGACTACGGATATCCCTCTTGTGTGCTTTCAATTCGCGGGATGGAGAAAACAGATTCAGATGTACGGTGTTGTGACCGCGGTTACGATGTCATGGACTGAGCCGAAGAGCATAGCAGGTGGATTTGTATATTTTGCTCAGACACTTGACTTTATTATCGACCTCAGTAGTGAAGGATCAATCCATATCAGGATCCAAGTGTAAAAAGTAAATATATAGATCTCATATTCTTCCACCATTACTTCTTTACAAAGTCAGTTGAGGGTGAAAGATATCGTGTCTTGTAAGCACTTTGAAGCTGATATTCACGTTCAAAGGTCTATTCTTGATGCCGCGCCCCACCTTGCGTGAGTTTTCTTTTTGACCATATACTTACGTGGTCTCCTGTGGAGGTGATACAGGGCATTCTGGTCAGTGAAACCATTAAGTTTTCTTATAATTGCTGAGCTGTTCAGATCAGTCCTCATTCATTTCTAATTTGTCTCATATTGTTGAGCCTGCTAAGATACGTCATCCCCTGGAGTCTCATAGGCTGATGGAAATTGAATCATATAGCTACATATAAAATGACCAGTAATGCTGATTGTGTGTTTTACAAGATTATTTTCTTACGTCATACGCAACAGTTAAATCGGATTATGCTGAGCCTGAGATGTTTGACGTTCTGAGCACCAAAAGGCAGCCATCCGATTTCTGGACGTTTATTTACAAGGCTGGCTTCCTAAGGCCCTACTAGACTCTTGACATGCTTGTAGGTTCGCAGTGTTCTATCTTTGCTTCCTTGAGGCCGGAACAGTGCAGATTCACATCCACATTCTGAAGATCTACAAACTGACTACAGAAATGACAACAGTTCTGTCTGACCATTCGATAATTGTTGAACTGGACAGATATCATGACCGAAATTGATTGTCCATAATTTATCGCTGAGGCCACAGACAATAATGGTCAAGCAGAGACCCAAAGGCCATCATAATGATACAGCACGCTGCTACAGCACCACGCCCATTCCCTTTAACACTTATAAGTAATAGTGAGACATGGGGCAGATTATGGATACAGTTTTTCATGACTCGACAGAGGCTATCCCATACTCGACGCTCACTGTGAAGAATCGCCATCCACGATCCTGTCATAATGCTAGAAGTGTGGACAGATACGTCATACCCAAAGATCTCATAATGCTGAGGCTGTGACAGATACGTCATACCCAAAGATTCATAATGCTGAGGCTGTGACAGATACATCATACCCAAAGGTCTCATAATGCTGAGGCTGTGACAGATACGTCATACCCAAAGGTCTCATAATGCTGAGGCTGTGACAGATACGTCATACCCAAAGGTCTCATAATGCTGAGGCTGTGACAGATACGTCATACCCAAAGGTCTCATAATGCTGAAGGAAATTATATTATATTTGCTACAACGAGCCGCCTGTGTGGCTGCCGGGGCCCGCAAGACGAACAAACAATAGTAATACTGCGATCTACAAGCAGTAGTAAGAGTGACGGAATATATGGTCCTAGGAAACTACCTAGTAAATAAATAGCGTACATGTAGGCCAGCACATCTGATTTCTGCCCTTCTTTTTATTTACTGGGTAGCATCCCTAGGGCCTACATCAGTCGCCTCTTACGACATGCATGTAGGTTGCAGTGGTACTATTCTTTGCTTCCCTTACGGACCCGGCACCACACAGGCGATTTACTATTTCTAATGCTATCGACCAGGGGCGGCTCGTCATTAAGGGCCAGTGGGGCCGGCCCCACCAAAAATAAAGTGTAACGTATATTTATTATTTTATACATTAAAATATATCCTAACCGAAACCAGGATTTTTCCGAAAATATCTGTCTGGCCCCACAACAAAAATGATCACGAGCCGCCACTGCTATCGGCCATTATTATTAACTAAGTCCGTTCTTGTTGTACGGTTTCTCATTCTCTTATTACTGTATTTAATTAATTGTGTACTGATGACTTCAACATGCATTTTTCAGATTTGATTGATTCCCAGCTCTGGAACAAAAGTTGTATAGGTAATATTTTTACTCAAATTCAAGACATTTTGGAGGGAAGGTTTCTGCTTCGACACAGCACATTTTACAGGTATGCTTCTGTTATCTGTTTCTGTGTTTGATGTATGTTAGTCATTTGTTGACCAGTTTTGGGTAATCTATATGTGGTTGTGAACGTCTGTAGCTTAAGCTGTAGTAGAGTGAGCTCGATCATAACCTAAGCGTATCTGATTCAAACTCCGTGCAGGTAGTTTGGTAGCAAATTCGTTTCCGTAGATTTTTACGAAATGTAAAAATAGACTTCACTGTTAATAAAGCAATGACAAACTACTGAACGTATAAGTGCTGCCTAGAAAAATCAACGACTCGTTTACTGTGGTTGATGGCTACGTCCTGTAAAGGATATGCTACGATTTTCATTTTCATATACGGTTTGCGTTAACTCTTTCACAACCAAGAGTTATACTCAGTTCTGAGCGCAATTCTTTTATGACACCCGACTATTAAGTCTACCCAGTTTCAATTTGGTACCAGGAAAAGAAGAGGGAAGGCCGGCGTGATGTTGACCACATCACCCATCGTGTGCCATAGGTCAATAACACAAAAATACTGGCCTTCCTAAATAATAAAACCGCATTCATCACCCAATATATATCGAAAAATACTTCATCTTCTTCTTTGCGTTCGTTCTTTACGGCCAGTTTTAATCACTCCATGTGATATGTTTGATCTTTGCCAAGAACGTGTATACGTTGCACATTGCTTTGGTAGGCCCCTAAACACATAGACTTATAAACGTTAAGGACATGTACATCCGATTTCATCAAACCTCCTTAGTCGCCTCTTACGATATGCGTGGCAGGTAATCGTGGCTCTATTCATTACACCCCAAATTTGGGCCCCGGTAACCACTCGGGTATATAAGAGGTATACAAAGAGTGTCTTCTTTTTTTTTGCAGTCTAGCTAAAACAGATTGGATTACAATATTGACTTCAATATTTGAGTTCATATACTACCTATATCTGCGTCAACTGTAACATTGTGCAGTTAATTTATTCAAAGTGGTTTCGAATTTCATAATTTTAGCGGGAACCATGGGGAGCGTCTGGCCGATATTAGAAGCGTAGCTCACATACAGGAGACCTTGGTTCAATCCTCGTTACGCCCGGGTGGTTACGGAGCCCAAATTTGGGGTGTAAAAAATAGAACCACTGTTACCTGTCAAGCATATCGTAAGACTAAGGAGGTTTGGCTGAAATCGGAGTCATGTGTCCTAAACGTGTAGAAGTCTATGCGTTTAGTTAGTTAGTTAGTTTGTTCCTTTCGTGCCAAAGGCGGCACATAGGGCAGAGGTTTTAGATCTCCGTGTGATGCGCTTTGTTGCTAGCAGTTGAAGATCTTGTATGGTTTTATATCCCAATAGTTTACTTTCTTGTTGGATTGTTCTTCGAAGAGTGGTCTTAGGTTTTCCACGTTTTATGCTTTTAGGGCCTACCAAACCAATATGCAACGTATACACGTTCTTGACAAAGATCAAACATATCACAAAGAGTGATTAAAATTGGCCGTAAAGAACGAACGCAAAGAAGAAGAAGAAAAATCCTCGTTAATGGCTAAGTGATTTATTTTTTGACGGGGGCGTAAAGACAAATCCTTACCTGAACAGTTCACGGCGACTGCCCTAATCATGTTGTCATTAAATTCCACAAGTACACGTCACCCTGTCCTACACCGACTTAAAAGCGGTATTACAAGCAGTAACTGATAATCTGCATATTTATTCCAACTCTCTGCTATCAGTGCCAAACATGGCCCTGACTAAGACACAAGAAAGAAATATTACAACATGTGAAATGAGATGTCTACGAAAAGCTGTCAACGTTACAAGGAGAGATAGAGTGAGAAACGAGAATATCAGAAGCATCGTTGGTACTATACCATGCATACAGTACATCGAGTAGCAAAGAATCAAGTGGTTCGGCCATCTAATGAGAATGGAACCACATTTACTACCATCACGTATCTAAAATAATCGACACTCAGAGCGCAGAGCACGAGACAGGCCAAGAACACGATGGATAGATAACATCTCAGAGTCCCTGCAAAAGCATGGACTGACAACGTCAAGCGCAACACACCCGGCACAAGATAGAAAACTAACTCTCCCCACGGCGCTTCACAACAAATGTGGTTAAGATAAGATAAGATAACTAACGCCATTTTGTTTCTTCTTTTTTTTTTTACCGGGAACTATATCGCATGCAGTAATAATATTGAATGTAGTTATTTGATTTTGTTGATTATATTTTGTGAAGATTAGAGCCGACAAAACTGTAGCAGATGATAGTAGATTGATTCTTAAAATGTATATCTATATCCTAGTCGTATCCCTTTGACTAGAGAGCACGGTAGAGCGTCAACATCTGAGTTGATAGCAAACACCAAAGATAAAGATTTGTGGAGAATCATGATCGCCTACTCAAGCTGGCACCGCACCTGATGATGATGATGATCAATTTGACACAAACGATTGTTGTTGTTGCTGTTATGTGGTCTTTTTATGAATTGTTTCCTACGCCAGTCCACATATGGGCACTATCATCCGAAGACGACGCTGGAGATGGATTGGACATGTGATGCTCATGGAGACTGGCTCCGACACGAAAACTGCACTGAGATGGACTCCAGAGGGTAGGCGAAAGCGTGGAAGACCCAAGACGACCTGGAGGAGAACGATAGATCAAGAACTGAAGGAAATGAATCATAGTTGGAACACAATACAGAGGAAGGCCATGAACAGGGAAGAATGGTGTACGTTTGTTGCTGCCCTAAACGCCAAGGGCGTAACAGGCTAAAGAGAGAGAGAGAGACGCCAGTCCACAATATTTCAACTCTGGATGTCTGAATTAGAACACGTCTCCCATGCGCTAGACCCTTGTTCAATTCACGATAAAGTCAAGGATGTTTTCATGTTATGGGCATAAATAAAGGGTTTTAAAGCCGAAGGATTGACTTCATTGCACCGGGTTTTACCCCATATGGCTCGGTCCTCTCCGCAGAAATGGCACGCCACCTGCCGAAAGTATTGCACAAAGCACGAACTCCGTAGCTCCGGCAACAATCCTAGGGGTCTCTGGAAAAACTGCACTCGTGAACAGAAGGCCGCGGTCCCGGGTTCCAACCCACGACCTTCGACTCGCAAGGCAAAGAGCGTAACCACTCAGCCATCCTGAACAGCTTCGCGGCGACTGCACTAGTCATGCGGTCATTAAATTCCTCAGTCTCACGTCCCACCTGCTCTACACCGTCATAGAAATCATTACTACAGACAGTAACGACAGTTACACACACCGTCCTAGAAATCATTACTACAGACAGTAACGACAGTTACACACCGTCCTAGAATCATTACTACAGACAGTAACGACAGTTACACACCTCTAGAAATCATTTCACAGACAGTAACGAGGACAGTTACAAACACCGTCTAAGAAATCATGTACTGCAAACGATAACGACGATGTTATCAGTCTAGAAAATAGTTACAAGACGAGTAACATTGACAGTTACCCATACCGTCCTAGAAATCATCACCTCGAACAGTAACGACAGATTACCGACACGGTCTCTGAAATCATTAACAGAACCAGTACGCAGTTACCACACCTTCCTGAAAGCAACTAACAGCCCAGTAACGACAGTTGCACACGCCGTCCTAAATCATTACTACAGCCCAGTAACGACGTTCACACCGTCATAGAAATCATTACTACAGACAGTAACGACAGTTACACACACCGTCATAGAAAGCATTACTACAGAC